>CM055904.1:23486581-23499081 GCA_029582155.1 Panopea generosa | reverse complement strand
TAGGGGTCATTTGTCATATAAGAGATTTTTTTCTGCTCAGTTTTCTTTACACTGTTGACAAAGTGAAAGTAGACTTCTGAAATCATGTATTCATACCCCCAATTTCCAAACATCATTTTTTTTTTCTAAATTCACAAATCAAACATGACAATGCTGTCAAAATGTTCAAAATGCATCAATAATGCATTCAAATAATAAAATGAGCATTAAGATAAAACAAAATGCATTTTTAAAGAAGAAAAAAAAAAGGATTATTTATAACCGCCATTATGCGACTACCTCATGGAAGCACCTTTTCCAACGGTGGTACTACGCCTATACACGACACCCCTACCACCCTAAACCCATTCTCTGTATGTAAGACAACCGCTGAGGTATAAACATGGAAAATACAGTACAAATATCCCGTGTGAATGAGTATTCAAGCGTGCAGGTAATGTTGATGCATAATTTGCATGTATACATATCACATATGCGAGCGGACGGACATATGGGTAGAGAGAGAGAGAGAGAGAGAGAGAGAGAGAGAGAGAGAGAGAGAGAGAGAGAGAGAGAGTTTATAGTGTTACTAAACATATTATTTATAGTTGCATACAAAATATACAATTAAAGTTAAATTGAATACAACGTTTCATTTCATCGCTGAAGCTACAAAACAACATATACTATGATCCCACCCCATCCCACACCACGCGCAGACACATATGTACAAAGTTTGTTTCAATCTCTTAAGCTACAAACAATATATATTATGACCCCCCCCCCACCCACTCCACTCTCACACACATATTACGAATATATATACCAACACAAACATACACACACCACAACCTCGTTCGTTGATTACTCGTAACAAATCGCTGTAAGCCAACCGAATGTAGTAAACACAAACTAAATTTCAAAAAGAAACATTTTAAAATTTCTATCACTTAACTTAAACAAAATAACAATAAAGATAAATAAATGCTTTTCTAATATATATCATAAATATTGATAATATGGCCATTTTGCCACGTGTGTAACTTACCTGTAGGCGTTTCTCTTCATCTGCTATTTGTGAAATTCTTAGTCTTTTCGATATTGGTTCCATTTCTTAGTTTTATAATGATGTATCAATATGTAGTTGATAAGCCACAGAATTCTTTAAACCTTCACGTTTATATATTCAACTTCCTAATTCAATACAACCCTTCTTAATGTCAATACTGCATGTTTTCCCTGTATTGGTATGAACTGCTCATGAATAGTTGTGTTGGGATTTATTATAGGTGGCAATGCCCTGAATTATGTGGTTTTTGTGTGTTAGTTTACGTTGAATATTGGGGACGTGGCAAGTGGCACATGTAAATTTTACTACAGGGTATATATTTGCTTAAGTCACGGTACATTGAAGTTAATAGTAAATAAACAGTGGGACTGTTAAATGAAAATATAATTACAAAGCATGTCAAGGCTGTATTTAGGCCTTTCATGTAAGGGGAGAGGTAGGGTGCGGGGCAGCGGCGTACATATTCGTCGAACTTTCTACACATGTGTTTGGAGACGGGGTGGAGGTAAATACATAATATCATATTCGATGTTATGGGGGTTAACAGGATATCGAAATTCTACCAGTCTAGTCAGCGGACGATTTCCTCGCATGATCTACGCTGAATCAGAATATCACATAGTCGCAGAAGAGAAAGTCATTAGTACGGAATCCTTTTAGGGTCACACGAATTTTCTCATAATAACTTACACAAACACATACCTAAAACAGTTACATGATACTGACACCGGGCCAAGCGGTCACATACCTCATACAGTAACATTATACTGGCACCGGGCCAAGCAGTCAAATACCTTATACAGTTACATTACACTGAGACCGGGCCTAGCAGTCACATACCTTATACAGTTACATTATTCTGACACCGGGCCAAGCAGTCACATACCTTATACAGTTACATTATAGTGACACCGGGCCAAGCAGTCACATACCTTATACAGTTACATTATACTGACACCGGGCCAAGCAGTCACATACCTTATACAGTTACATTTGCTGACACCGGGCCAAGCAGGTCACATACCTTATACAGTTACATTATTCTGACACCGGGCCAAGCAGTCACATACCTTATACAGTTACATTATTCTGACACCGGGCCAAGCAGTCACATATTTCATACAGTAACATTATACTGACACCGGGCCAAGCAGTCACATACCTCATACAGTTACATTATACTGACACCGGGCCAAGCAGTCACATACCTTATACAGTTACATTTGCTGACACCGGGCCAAGCAGTCACATACCTTATACAGTTACATTATTCTGACACCGGGCCAAGCAGTCACATACCTTATACAGTTACATTATTCTGACACCGGGCCAAGCAGTCACATATTTCATACAGTAACATTATACTGGCACCGGGCCAAGCAGTCACATACCTCATACAGTTACATTATACTGACACCGGGCCAAGCAGTCACATACCTTATACAGTCACATTATACTGACACAGGGCCAAGCAGTCACATATCTCATACTGTCATATTATACTGACACCGGGCCAAGCAGTCACATACCTTATACAGTTACATTATACTGACACCGGGACAAGCAGTCACATACCTTATACAGTTACATTATATTGACACCGGGCCAAGCAGTCACATACCTTATACAGTTACATTATGCTGACACCGGGCCAAGCAGTCACATACCTTATACAGTTACATTACACTGACACAGGGTTAAGCCGTCACATATCTCATACAGTTACATTATACTGACACCGGACCAAGCAGTCACATATCTCATACAGTTACATTACACTGACACCGGACCAAGCCGTCACATATCTCATACAGTTACATTATACTGACACCGGGCCAAGCAGTCACATATCTTATACAGTTACATTATACTGACACCGGACCAAGCAGTCACATATCTCATACAGTTACATTACACTGACACCGGACCAAGCCGTCACATATCTCATACAGTTACATTATACTGACACCGGGCCATGCAGTCACATATCTTATACAATTACATTATACTGACACCGGGCAAAGCAGTCACATATCTCATACAGTTACATTACACTGACACCGGACCAAGCCGTCACATATCTCATACAGTTACATTATACTGACACCGGGCCAAGCAGTCACATATCTCATTCAGTTACATTATACTGACACCGGGACAAGCCGTCACATATCTCATTCAGTTATATTATACTGACACCGGGCAAAGAAGTCACATATCTCATACAGTTACATTACACTGACACCGGGTTAAGCCGTCACATATCTCATACAGTTACATTATACTGACACCGAACCAAGCAGTCACATATCTCATACAGTTACATTATACTGACACCGGGCCAAGCAGTCACATATCTTATACAGTTACATTATACTGACACCGGGACAAGCCGTCACATATCTCATTCAGTTACATTATACTGACACCGGACAAGCCGTCACATATCTCATTCAGTTATATTATACTGACACCGGGCAAAGAAGTCACATATCTCAT
Organism: Panopea generosa; assembly: GCA_029582155.1. Classification (NCBI taxonomy): domain Eukaryota; kingdom Metazoa; phylum Mollusca; class Bivalvia; order Adapedonta; family Hiatellidae; genus Panopea; species Panopea generosa. The sequence continues at coordinate 23,495,534 of CM055904.1, read as the reverse complement.
ACAGTTACATTACACTGACACCGGGTTAAGCCGTCACATACCTCATACAGTTACATTATACTGACACCGGACCAAGCCGTCACATATCTCATACAGTTACATTATACTGACACCGGGCCAAGCAGTCACATATCTTATACAATTACATTATACTGACACCGGACAAGCCGTCACATATATCATACAGTTACATTATACTGACACCGGGCCAAGCAGTCACATATCACATACAGTTACATTACACTGACACCGGGTTAAGCCGTCACATATCTCATACAGTTACACTACACTGACACCGGGCCAAGCAGTCACATATCTTATACAGTTACATCATACTTACAACGGGCCAAGCAGTCACATATCTCATTCAGTTACATTATACTAACACCGGACCAAGCCGTCACATATCTCATACAGTCACATTATACTGATACGGGGCAAAGCTGTCACATATCTCATACAGTTACATTTTACTGACACAGGGCCATGCCGTCACATATCTCATACAGTTACATTGTATTGACAACGGACCAAGCAGTCACATATCTCATACAGTTATATTCTACTGACACCGGGCCAAGAAGTCACATATCTCATACAGTTACATTGTACAGACACCGTGCCAAGCAGTCACATATCTCATACAGTTATATTATACAGACACCTGACCAAGCAGTCACATATCTCATACAGTTACATTATACTGACACCGGGTTAAGCAGTCACATATCTCATACAGTTACATCATACTGACACCGGGCCAAGCAGTCACATATCTCATACAGTTACATCATACTGACACCGGGCCAAGCCGTCACATATCTAATATAGTCACATTATACTGACACGGGGCAAAGCCGTCACATATCTCATACAGTTACATTTTACTGACACCGGGCCAAGCCGTCACATATCTCATTCAATTACATTATACTGACCCCAGGTCAAACAGTCACATATCTTATACAGTTACATTATACTAACAATGGCAGAGCCGTCACATATCTTATTCAATTACATTATTATGACACCGGGTCAAACAGTCACATATCTCATACAGTTACATTGTACTGACAACGGACCAAGCAGTCACATATCTCATATAGTCACATTATACTGAAACGGGGCAAAGCCGTCACATATCTCATACAGTTACATTGTACTGTCACCGGGCCAAGCCGTCACATATCTCATACAGTTACATTATACTGACAACGGACCAAGCCGTCACTTATCTCATATAGTCACATTATACTGACACAGGGCAAAGCCGTCACATATCTCATACAGTTACATTTTACTAGCACCGGGCCAATCCGTCACATATCTCATTCAATTACATTATATTGATACCGGGTTAAGCCGTCACATATCTCATACAGTTACATTATACTGACCCAGGGTCAAACAGTCACATATCTCATACAGTTACATTGTACTGACAACGGACCAAGCAGTCACATATCTCATACAGTTACATTCTACTGACACCTGGCCAAGCAGATACATATCTTATACAGTTACATTATTCTGACACTGAACCAAGCAGTTACATATCTTATACAGTTACATTATACAGACACCGGGCTAAGCAGTCACATATCTTATACAGTTACATTATACTTACACATGACCAAGCAGTCACATATCTTATACAGTTACATTATTCTGACACCGGGCCAAGCAGTTACATATCTTATACAGTTACATTATACAGACACCGGGCCAAGCAGTTACATATCTTATACAGTAACATTATACAGACACCGGGCCAAGCAGTTACATATATTATACAGTTACATTATTCTGACACTGGGCCAAGCAGTCACATATCTCATACAGTTACATTGTACTGACACCGGGCAAAGCAGTCACCTATCCCATACAGTCACATTATACTGATACCGGACCAAGCAGCCACATACCCCATACAGGCACATTATACCGACACCGAGCCAAGCAGTCACATATATCATTCAGTTACATTATACTTACACATGGCCAAGCAATCACATATCTCATTCAGTTACATTATACTGACACCGGGCCAAGCCGTCACATATCTCATACAGTTACATTGTACAGACACCGTGCCAAGCAGTCACATATCTCATACAGTTATATTATACAGACACCGGGCCAAGCAGTTACATATCTTATACAGTTACATTATACTGACACCGGGCCAAGCAGTCACATATCTTATACAGTTACATTATACTTACACATGGCCAAGTAGTCACATACCTTATACAGTTACATTATTCTGACACCGGGCCAAGCAGTCACATACCTTATACAGTTACATTATACTGACACATGGCCAAGCAGTCAAATATCTCATAATGTCAAATTATACTGACACCGGGCCAAGCAGTCACATACCTTAACAGTTACATTATTCTGACACCGGACCAAGTAGTTACATATCTTATACAGTTACATTCTACTGACACCGGGCCAAGCAGTCACATATCTCATACAGTTACATTATACTAACACCGGGCCAAGAAGTCACATATCTCATACAGTTACATTACACTGACACCTGACCAAGCAGTCACATATCTCATACAGTTACATTATACTGACACCGGGTTAAGCAGTCACATATCTCATACAGTTACATCATACTGACACCGGGCCAAGCAGTCACATATCTCATACAGTTACATTATACTGACACCGGGCCAAGCCGTCACATATCTCATATAGTCACATTATACTGACACGGGGCAAAGCCGTCACATATCTCATACAGTTACATTTGACTGACACCGGGCCAAGCCGTCACATATCTCATTCAATTACATTATACTGACCCAAGGTCAAACAGTCACATATCTTATACAGTTACATTATACTAACAAGGGCAAAGCCGTCACATATCTCATTCAATTACATTATTATGACACCGGGGCATAGTCACATATCTCATACAGTTACATTGTACTGACAACGGACCAAGCAGTCACATATCTCATATAGTCACATTATACTGACACGGGGCAAAGCCGTCACATATCTCATACAGTTACATTGTACTGTCACCGGGCCAAGCCGTCACTTATCTCATATAGTCACATTATACTGACACAGGGCAAAGCCGTCACATATCTCATACAGTTACATTTTACTAGCACCGGGCCAATCCGTCACATATCTCATTCAATTACATTATATTGATACCGGGTTAAGTCGTCACATATCTCATACAGTTACATTATACTGACCCCGGGTCAAACAGTCACATATCTCATACAGTTACATTGTACTGACAACGGACCAAGCAGTCACATATCTCATACAGTTACATTCTACTGACACCTGGCCAAGCAGATACATATCTTATACAGTTACATTATTCTGACACTGAACCAAGCTGTTACATATCTTATACAGTTACATTATACAGACACCGGGCTAAGCAGTCACATATCTTATACAGTTACATTATACTTACACATGACCAAGCAGTCACATATCTTATACAGTTACATTATTCTGACACCGGGCCAAGCAGTTACATATCTTATACAGTTACATTATACAGACACCGGGCCAAGCAGTTACATATCTTATACAGTAACATTATACAGACACCGGGCCAAGCAGTTACATATATTATACAGTTACATTATTCTGACCACTGGGCCAAGCAGTCACATATCTCATACAGTTACATTGTACTGACACCGGGCAAAGCAGTCACCTATCCCATACAGTCACATTATACTGATACCGGACCAAGCAGCCACATACCCCATACAGGCACATTATACCGACACCGAACCAAGCAGTCACATATATCATTCAGTTACATTATACTTACACATGGCCAAGCAATCACATATCTCATTCAGTTACATTATACTGACACCGTGCCAAGCCGTCACATATCTCATACAGTTACATTGTACAGACACCGTGCCAAGCAGTCACATATCTCATACAGTTATATTATACAGACACCGGGCCAAGCAGTTACATATCTGATACAGTTACATTATACTGACACGGGGCCAAGCAGTCACATATCTTGTACAGTTACATTATACTTACACATGGCCAAGTAGTCACATACCTTAAACAGTTACATTATTCTGACACCGGGCCAAGCAGTCACATACCTTATACAGTTACATTATACTGACACATGGCCAGGCAGTCAAATATCTCATAATGTCAAATTATACTGACACCGGGCCAAGCAGTCACATACCTTATACAGTTACATTATTCTAACACCGGGCCAAGCAGTTACATTATCTTATACAGTTACATTCTACTGACACCGGGCCAAGCAGTCACATATCTCATACAGTTACATTATACTAACACCGGGCCAAGAAGTCACATATCTCATACAGTCACATTATACTGACACAGGGCCAAGCAGTCACATATCTCATACTGTCATATTATACTGACAACAGGCCAAGCGGCGGTCACATATCTCATTCAGTTACATTATACTGACACCGGGCCAAGCAGTCACATATCTCATACAGTTACATTCTAATGACACCGGGCCAAGAAGTCACATATCTCTTATAGTCACATTATACTTACACCGGGCCAAGAAGTCACATATCTCATACAGTCACATTATACTGACACCGGGCAAGCAGTCACATATATCATACTGTCATATAATACTAAGAACAGGCCAAGCGGCGGTCACATATCTCATTCAGTTACATTAAACTGACACCGGGCCAATCAGTCACATATCTCATATAGTTACATTATATTAACACCGGGCCAAGCAGTAACATATCTCATTTAGTTACATTGTACTGACACCGGGTCAAGCAATCGCATATCTCGTACTGTCATATTATACTGACACCGGTCCAAGCCGTCACATACCTCATACTGTCACATTATACTGATACCTGGCCAAACCGTCACATATCTCATACTGTCACATTATACTGCCACCGGGCCAAGCCGTCACATACCTCATACTGTCACATTATACTGACACCGGACCAAGCCCGTCACATACCTCATTCAGTTACATTATTCTGACACCGGGCCAAGCATACTTGAACATCATACAGTCGCATCATTCTGACACCGGGCCAAGAAGACTTATACATCATACAGTGGCATCATTCTGACACCGGCCCAAGCAGACTGGTACATCATACAGTCGCATCATACTGACACCGGGCCAAGCAGATTCATATATCATACAGTCGCATCATTCTGACACCGGGCCAAGCAGACTCATATATCATACAGTCGCATCATACTGACACCGGGACAAGCAGACTCGTATATCATACAGTCGCATCATGCTGACACCGGGACAAGCAGACTTATACATCATACAGTCTCATCATACTGACACCTGGCCAAGCAGACCCATACATCATACTGTCGCATCATACTGACACCGGGCCAAGCAGACCCATACATCATACAGTCGCATCATACTGACACCGGGCCAAGCAGACTCGTACATCATACAGTCGCATCATACTGACACCGGGCCAAGCAGACTCATACATCATATAGTCGCATCATTCTGACACCGAGCCAAGCAGACTCATATGTCATACAGTCGCTTCATTCTGACACCGAGCCAAGCAGACTCATACATCATACAGTCGCATCATTCTGACACCGGGCCAAGCAGACTCATACATCATACAGTCGCATCATTCTGACACCGGGCCAAGGAGACTCATACATCATACAGTCGCATCATAATGACACCGGACCAAGCAGACTCATACATCATACAGTCGCATCATACTGACACGGCCCAAGCAGACTCATACATCATACAGTCGCATCATACTGACACAGGGCCAAGCAGACTTATACATCATACAGTTGCATCATTCAGACACCGGGCCAAGCAGACTCATACATCATACAGTCGCATCATTCTGACACCGGGCCAAGCATACTCATACATCATACAGTCGCATCATTCTGACACCGGGCCAAGCAGACTCATACATCATACAGTCGCATCATTCTGACACCGGGCCAAGCAGACTCATATATCATACAGTCCGCATCATTCTGACACCGGGCGAAGCAGACTCATATATCATACAGTCACATCATTCTGACACCGGGCCAAGCAGACTCATACATCATAGAGTCGCATCACTTTGACATCAGGCCAAGCAGACTCATACCTCATGAAGTCGCATCATACTGACACCGGGCCAAGCAGATTCATACATCATACAGTCGCATCATTCTGACACCGGGCCAAGCAGACTCTTATATCATACAGCCGCATCATTCTGACACCGGGCCAATCAGACTCATAGATCATATAGTCGCATCATTCTGACACCGGGACAAGCAGACTCATACATCATACAGTCGCATCATTCTGACACCGGGCCAAGCAGACTCGTACATCATAGAGTCGTATTATTCTGACACCGGGCCAAGCAGACTCGTACATCACACAGTCGTATCATTCTGACACCGGGCCAAGCAGACTTATACAGCATACAGTCGCATCATTCTGACACCGGGCCAAGCAGACTCATATTACATACAGTTGCATCATTCTGACACAGGGCCAAACAGACTCATACATCATACAGTCGCATCATTCTGACACCGGGCCAAGCAGACTTATACATCATACAGTCGCATCATTCTGACACCTGGCCAAGCAGACTTATACATCATACAGTTGTATCATTCTGACACCTGGCCAAGCATACTCATACATCATACAGTCGCATCATTATGACACCGGGCCAAGCAGACTCATACATCATACAGTCGCATCATTCTGACACCGGGCCAAGCAGACTCATACATCATACAGTCGTATTATTCTGACACCGGGCCAAGCAGACTCGTACATCACACAGTCGTATCATTCTGACACCGGGCCAAGCAGACTTATACATCATACAGTCGCATCATTCTGACACCGGGCCAAGCAGACTCATATTACATACAGTTGCATCATTCTGACACCGGGCCAAGCAGACTCATACATCATACAGTCGCATCATTCTGACACCGGGCCAAGCAGACTTATACATCATACAGTCGCATCATTCTGACACCGGGCCAAGCAGACTCATACATCATACAGTCGCATCATTCTGACACCTGGCCAAGCAGACTCATATATCATACAGTCGCATCATTCTGACACCGGGCCAAGCACACCCGTACATCATACAGTCGCATCATTCTGACACCGGGCGAAGTAGAGTCATACATCATACAGTCGCATCATACTGACACCGGGCCAAGCAGACTCATACATCATACAGTCGCATCATTCTAACACCGGGCCAAGCAGACTCATACATCATACAGTCGCATCATTCTAACACCGGGCCAAGCAGATTCATACATCATACAGTTGCATCATTCTGACACCGGGCCAAGCAGACTCATACATCATACAGTGGCATCATACTGACACCGGTCCAAGCAGACTCATACATCATACAGTCGCATCATTCTGACACCGGGCCAAGCAGATTCATACATCATACAGTTGCATCATTCTGACACCGGGACAAGCAGACTCATACATAATACAGTCGCATCATACTGACAACGGGCCAAGCAGACTCGTACATCATACAGTCGCATCATTCTGACACCGGGCCAAGCAGACTCGTACATCATACAGTCGCATCATTCTGACACCGGGCCAAGCAGACTCATATATCATACAGTCGCATCATTCTGACACCGGCCAAGCAGACTCGTACATCATACATTCACATCATTCTGACACCGGGCCAAGCAGATTCATACATCATACAGTCGCATCATTCTGACACCGGGCCAAGCAGATTCATACATCATACAGTCGCATCATTCTGACACCGGGCCAAGCAGACTCATACATCATACAGTCGCTTTATACTGACACCGTGCCAAGCAGACTCGTACATCATACAGTCGCATAATTCTGACACCGGGCCAAGCAGATTCATACATCATACAGTCGCATCATTCTGACACCGGGCCAAGCAGACTCATACATCATACAGTCGCATTATACTGACACCGGGCCAAGCAGACTCGTACATCATACAGTCGCATCATTCTGACACCGGGCCAAGCAGATTCGTACATCATACAGTCGCATCATACTGACACCGGGCCAAGCAGATTCATACATCATACAGTCGCATCATACTGACACCGGGCCAAGCAGACTCATACATCATACAGTCACATCATTCTGACACCGGGCCAAGCAGACTCTTACATCATACAGTTGCATCATTCTGACACCGGGCCAAGCAGACTCATACATCAGACAGTTGCATCATTCTGACACCGGGCCAAGCAGACTCATACATCATACAGTCGCATCATTCTGACACCGGGCCAAGCCGACTTATACATCATACAGTTGCATCATTCTGACACCGGGCCAAGCAGACTTATACATCATACAGTCGCATCATTCTGACACCGGGCCAAGCAGACTCATACTTAATACAGTTGCATCATTATGATACCGGCCAAGCAGACTCATACATCATACAGTTGCATCATTCTGACACCGGTCAAAGCAGACTTATACATCATACAGTTGCATCATTCTGACACCGGGCCAAGCAGACTTATACATCATACAGTCGCATCATTCTGACACCGGGCCAAGCAGACTTATACATCAGACAGTCGCATCATTCTGACACCGGGCCAATCAGACTCGTACATCATACAGTCGCATCATTCTGACACCGGGCCAAGCAGATTCATACATCATACAGTCGCATCATTATGATACCGGGCCAAGCAGACTTATACATCATACAGTCGCATCATTCTGACACCGGGCCAAGCAGACTTATATATCAGACAGTCGCATCATTCTGACACCGGGCCAATCAGACTCGTACATTATACAGTCGCATCATTCTGACACCTGGCCAAGCAGATTCATACATCATACAGGTGCATCATACTGACACCGGGCCAA
>CM055904.1:23218742-23486081 GCA_029582155.1 Panopea generosa | reverse complement strand
CTTTTTATCGAATTTGTATACGGACTGTAGTATACGGTAATCATTCCAACCACCCAAGGACAATATGGAAAACAAGAGCGCAGGACCAAGTGCGCGGAGCAGCGTACCAGCTCGGATGAATTCGCGTCCTGTCCCAAAGTCACTGTTGCACCATGTCAAATGGGAGTATTTGGCAGCAGGCGTGAGCGGTGGTGTTATTTCTACTCTTGTGTTACATCCACTGGATCTAGTCAAAATACGTTTCCAAGGTAATTTGCTCATTATTGTGCAAAGACGATAACACATGTTTCACGTGACCTATTGACCAGTCAATACACAGGTACTGATCGCATGTTTCGGTCAATAGCTGTATCATTGAATTGTATAGAAGGAAAGGGTACATAGAAATACTAATTAATTTATTTTGGGGCTAAGGTTCCCCTGAGGGTGTTGACGTCATTCTCATTTTGACTAATTAGTGGATCTTTGTCTTTCTTCCTTTACTTCCTGAAATGGTTTCTGGACATCTCAGCCCCTTGAACCCTGAATGACCTGAACTGGTATCTGGACATCTCAGCCCCTCGAACCCTGAATGACCTGAAATGGTATCTGGACATCTCAGCCCCTCGATCCCTGAATGGCCTGAAATGGTATCTGGACATCTCAGCCCCTCGATCCCTGAATGGCCTGATTGTTGAGACATCTGGAACCCTCATTATTGATAATAATAGTTGTCGGTTTGTAAAGGTGTTTATAGGTGTCAGTGGATGAAAAAAAAAGGAATTTGTAATATTTTTAGACTACATTTTTACATTTTAGCTAAAAACATTTATTTTATACCCTTTTAGCTGACTGAGAAAAATGCAAGTATTGTTTTTTTAAGTACTAGGATATGTATAAAATGAACAAGATAACATTTTAAGATTCAATAGGAAACTATTTACTTTTTTTTTCGAACAAACACAATGTACATACATTATAACAAGGAATTTGATAGAAAGGAACCGCAACTGGCGCAGAAATCCAAAAACGTTATGATATGCCAGTTTACCCATTACTCTTTGCGCAGATCATCTGCTACAAAATCAATATTTCGACTGCTATTGGGAATTGCTGGAAATTAATGAGTGATACTCGCTGATACTTTCATAACATGTTGACAGTCTCCGGTATATTTTTTTTACTTCTTGAAATTCGTAAGCGCTTCATAGATGTAAAATAATAAAGCAGTTAATAGGAATATGTAGAATAAAGAAATATATGATAATTAGGCAAGATATACATTACGAGAAATTCATATGAATTGCAAATGCATTTGATCAAACTTGTTACTTAATTTCAGCGAGAAGGTATACAGATTTTTATTTTAGATGAAATGGTAATGTAAGTGTAATCAGAGAAAGTAAATTGCAAATTTAGATCTATAACGGAAAAGACATGAAAAACAAAACAAATTATAGAAAATGGCTAGAGCGTAGCAGACATGTGAACTGTCCCGCATTATGCGGGAGTCTCCCGGAATCGGAGAGAAAACCTGTGACTCCCAGACTGGAGTCAAAATCTCCCGCAATCACATAGCGTATATTACGAAAAAAAGAGATTGGATTACGCGTTTACTGACATCTCGCGCAGAGTTTATTTTTTAACAATTTTAACCAGATACTTTAAACACAGTTTTTGAATTGTGAGTATTGAAAATTGGTGTAATAGCTATATATAGATGTGATCATCATGAAAAATACAATATATATACATTTACTCAAAATTAGCGAAGATGACAGATTTTTTTACAGCTTTTCCACCGCTTCGTTGATGGGGCTGTGTGACGTGCGAATTATTAGCTCACAAAGTACAGTTTTTCGACCATGAACGAGTGGATGTGCTAAAGAATTAGGCCCATGTTACTTCTACCTCTTCTCTCGGGTGAAAAAGATACTTGTAGGACAAAAATATTCAAGACCCCAGTCAGTTGGCTCTTCACTTTTCCAGTACCTTAACACTATACCTAAAAAGACTACTGTAACACGTTAACAATGTCGATTTAACGTCTGAAACTTTGTGTTTTGTACCTTGGAGAGTACTTTGCGGGAATGTGATAAAGATAAATTGATTTCTTTGTTTTGTTTCAATTTTGTTCCACTAAGGACAATACATAATGATCACCCCTCATATGTAAAATAACTTTAAAGTGGTTTATCCCTGTCTACTTAGAGATAAATTTAACAAATCTGTACTTCTTGTCCCTTTAAATGACTACAATGTAAATGTATATATAGAACTTTGCACTGACTAACCCTATAATTCAGACCACATAAACTAGTTAGCTCTTGTGTTACACCCACAGGGGTTAATGAGCCTTAACCTGTATGTATAAGTATTTATTTACCCTCACACTTTGAACTAATTCATTTTGGCGAGCAATACAAAAGATTGCAGTTGGTGACCAGTGAATCTAAGTAGAAATTACACATACTATATGCAACAAAAATAATATTGTTGTAGGTTTTACGGCATACTCTAGTTTGTTGATATTCTTATATTGACAATTACTGTTTGTATGTGGTATACACGGTTGCTAACAATATTGTCTTTCAAATAAAATTTTACCATAGCAACCGAGCACAATAAGTGTGCAGAGATATACAATCAACAGAAATCAATTCTGATGAAGGTTCAGGTTGAGTCGGATACTTTTGATACCACTAGCAAAATACCCCATACTGGATACCCCAGTGAAAAAATGGACAGGTGGACGTTTGCCCCCCCCAGTTGAAATGGCAGATAGGACATTTACCCCACAATGCTTATTTTGCATGTGAACAGTTGCCCCCCAGTACTTATATAAATTACAAATTCAGATATATTTTTCATGGCATGAGTTATTTACAGAAAAATTATATCATATTTACAGTGTATTTTTTTACAAATTTCAATGTACGAGTCCCAGGACTCGCTGGACTACAAATCTGTGAGTCCAAAAAATAAAAGTGTGAGTCCCATTTTTCGAGACATTTTAACTAAATCATTATAATTTCAAATGATGTACTTCACCATTGCAATGTGGGAACCTTAAACTGTGTACCATTTAAACAACTACAAGCATAAATGAGTATTAAACCACAGTAAACACTGACTAGAACAGTTAAAAACAAACTTTCGTCATATTTGAAAAGTTGGAGCCAAATTAATAAAAATGGAGCCAAATTAAGAGCCATTTTTGTAGCCAACTAAATTGCGTACTTCGGCATTCTTTAAATCGTTATTAAACTACTCATAAGTTACAGTAACTTACTGCATGTTTCTTTTACTTGTTTTAGCTTTTGATTTAAACATGTTTTTTTATGAATATAAGTTTTAATGTATATTGCAATACTATTAAAAATTATTTTTATCTTGTGAGTTATTATTGCCTGAAGTTAATAATTAGGGGAAGCAATATTTGGTAGTAAATAACAGCTGTTTGAGTCTTATTTTGTTTTGCTTTTATTTTTTCTATAGCATGCTATTCTCACAAAACCCCATACAGTGTATTTTATAATTATTTAAAATTTATACACATCAATTTATTTTTAAAAAATTTAATAATACACAAATTATGGATTTCCAGTTAGCGTACTGACTGAAACTGCCGTTTATTAAAACATTCCACAACATTTCCTAAATATCCTTATTATCCCACCCACTTTGTCACAACAGACTCGCTATAAATATGGTAAATATAAGCATTATAACAACAGAGCATATAGATCAAACAAATCTACTTATTGTAAAACCTTGGTATTGATATCAATCAACCAAAAGTCATCGATGACATTATAAACAAAATTATTTTACAGACAAAATCTACAGTCATTTATTGTTTTTATCCCGGAAGCCGCCATTTTGAAACTGTTTGTTGACAAAAATTTGGGTTACCCATGAAAGTATAGTTGACAATGTATTGGCATAAACATTTTTCCTAAACATGTTTATCATATTTTAAGGCATATTATATTTCTATATGATTAAAAATGTAAATATATATAATAATTAGAAATACGAATATGCCAATCATCACTACGCAACCACGTGACTATGTTTAGCATATGCTATTTTTAGCTTAGGGTAATATTACACATGTTTTGAAATTAATGATGTGTGACAGCGCAATGGCCTGAGGGAGATATCACAGCTCGGTTCTGATTAATCTGTTAATTGTCATGGTTGTTGATTTGGATGAGGGGACAGTTAAAGATAATGTCTATAGTTAGAGTCGCTTGTTTTTGTTAGAAAATTTGAATACGAGAATCGGCTGTTGATTTCCTTGTCACAACCACTTTCGCAAAAGAGGAAAATCTTTCGCAAATTAAAAATTTCCTTTGCATTTTGGCGACATTGGCGAATCCCAGCGGAGGCCCTGTATATACAAAATGTTATGAATTTATCACACTAGATACAATGTTGGTCATATCTAAATTAAAATTAAATTGAAATATTGTAGTTATATTTTGTTCATATATTTAAAAATTACAGCTGTTCCTTAATACATCTTTTTTGTGTTTTGTTTTTCCGTTGAAGTCTTTTAGTGATAATTGGATAAATGGATAATGTCTGGTATAGATAGGCTATAATTGGATATGATCTACTGAAATATTTTAATGCACCCTAGACTTTTTCAGATTATAAAGCAAAGGGAAAGTAAATAAATTATAAATTTGGCGAGTTGGCAAGTATTTTTTCTAAATATATTGATACTAAACCAATTTTGACCAGAGAAATTTTATTTGTCATTTGGGGGCAAATGTCCATTTCTAAAATAAGCACCTGGGGGGCAAATGTCCATTTGCAAAATAAGCACCTGGGGGCAAATGTCCTTATACAAAATAAGTATTGGGGGGCAAATGTCCTATCTGCCATTTCAACTGGGGGGCAAACATCCTGTCCATTTTTTCTCTTGGGGGCAAATGTCCGGATCCCCTGTGTATCACTAGCCCAGACCAATTATGCAATAACCTGAAGGTGGTATTCAATGTGACACTTTGATTTATAAATCTGCATTGTCAACATCAGTAAGTTGTTACCACAACAAAGTGACTTATTGAGTGACACTAACTGTTTAATAATAATGATATATGGAACAAATTTTTGTTTTAAATATAACTTTGTTGGCATTTATTCATAATGAGTTCAATTATAAATCGCCAGTGCTCTATGATATTGGTTATATATAGAAAAGCTGCCGTCATCATATTATACGACAATGTACTCGTATTATCGGAAACATTTGGATGGATTCTGAATGAGTTGAACAATGTGATGTTTAAATTGTTACTCTATGGTTACTCTAACAACATTAAATTTTCTTCAATAAGTACTTTTAAACCAATATTGTTTGGCATTGTCAACAACAAATTGGACCAGAAATTCTGAGTTACAGGCAACTGCATTTGTGCAAGAAGTGACTACTTTTGTTTTAGAGTTGCAGGTAGCATCATTTGATACAACACTGAGTGCAAATCAAGAAATGCAGGCAGCAACAGTTTTAAAATACTGTGCACTTAATATAGACTAGTTTAATCACAAAGGTAAAACATTTGAATCACTTTCATTTAGACAATACCACATAATTCACTCAATTATTGTGAACTTATTTCTGTGAAAATCACCTAATTCTTTGGTTATGGGGTTTCACTCAGTTATTTTAAATTTGAAGAGTTTTCACCCTATTCAGTCAAGTTTTTATCTGAGGCACTGTTATGATTGAGCACTGAGGAACGTGTGCTGTGATGGTGGTGTTGAAAAGTCTCTTATATAATGACTATTTTTTAAATATTTCAGTTCATGAGGGATACGGCGTAGCGGTTACTCAGCGACCCCAGTACAGGGGGGTGTTCCATGCATTAAGGTCTATATTTACCACGAGTGGATTTACAGGGTTGTACCAGGGTGTCACCCCAAATGTTTGGGGAGCTGGCCTCTCCTGGGGACTCTACTTTTTCTTGTAAGTATTAATGAGCTGATTGTTTTGAATGAGGTTTAATGCCATTTTCAAAACATAACAGCTTATATACAGCTAGTGCAGTTTTATCGGCTTGTTCAGTTTTATCCATGGAGGAAGACCTCAAAATGAATCCAGGTAGAGGTACCAACATTCAGCAAATAATTGGTAAAATTTCACTGACACAAAGGTTTTGGGCCAAGTTGAGTTTTGACCCAAGACGTCAACGGTTAGAAGTACTTAAGGGCCATAAGATGATTGTGCCTTATAGACCACCCGATCACAAAGGACCCACTGATTAGTTTAGAATCCACAGCCTGACAGGGCTGGAGAATTCCACTCTTCCGCTCACCATGACGAGTGAGTAATATTTAATAAAATGAGAAATATTTCTTTGATTTCAAGCATTAAATAAAAATGTTTGGAAAGGGAGGACAAGTAGCTTTTAGAAGAAATTTCAAGCCCTGTGGATGGTTTGAAAAATGTTCAATGTAAAAAAAGTAAAAGTAGATGTTCATTGTATACAGCGTAATATTTCCCAGTCCACCAATCAGGATGGGTTTTTTTTCTCAATAAATTGTTAAAAAAATAAAAAGTTTTTACAGACATCGTTTTTTTCTCCAGCAACCGATGACTGATGTTTTAAAATAGGAAACAGAAAATTGCCAAAATTATCATTCGCTATGGGCAGGTATGTTTTATTGATCACTAGTCATTCAGGACAAGTAGTTTCTTTTATCAATTTTACACTCGTGCTTACGGTAAATAAATAACCAGGATGTCAGTTATTGATTATTGTTGCAGTTACAACTCCTTTAAGACATGGATGCAGGATGGCGACACAAAGAAAGCCCTGGGATGGGCGCGACACATAACTATAGCCTCGGAAGCAGGTATTGTCACTTTTACATTACTATGTTGTTTGATTTCGAATGTCGCCTGTGAACCAAGTGATTGTGTGTAAAGTGCTAAATTTGCCAGTATTTATTTTAAAATTACTTTTTCAGTTCTCATCCTTTACTTGCGGAAGCTATTTTTTAAAACTTTGTTGTGTCAACAACAAGTAAACAAATTTACACAATTTTCAGTACTCCCTCCCCCATTGGGGTAGGGGGTGGTGTTGGATAGGGAAGCAGAAGACAACTTATTTCTTAGGATGGCCTAAGTACAGTGTAGGTGCTTGTGTGTAAAGTTGATTACAGGGGAGAAGTGACATAAATATAGTTTACTGCATGTCATGACATATATATTGTTAATTATGATATACATATTAATATCAAGATTCTTGCATTTTTTGTTGTTTATAAAAACATTTAAATAGGAAGTTATATCATTGCAAATTTATAAAGTTGCAGGCATGGAATGTTGTTTTGAATTCAGCATCCCGTTTAACAAGTTTTCAATTCAGTGTCTCAGGGCTTTCATTAAGTTTTGAAGTAGGAGGGTGAAAGGAAAAAGTAGAAAGGGGGTCTGAGCGTCCTCCGCATAAAATGGAAGAAACTCAGCTGAAAATAGCAGGATGTTGAGGTAAAAATAGATGGGGGAAAACCCTGGCTCCCAGCTTCTTATGACAGCCCTGGTGTCTTAAATATTGTATCACAGACACATGTTATGATACACCACTCAGTCACATTATACTGACACCAGACCAACCAGACCTAGAACTGTTCTTTAAAAGCTGAGGTAAATGAAATAGCTTCTAGTATCAGTTTTAGCTCGCTGGGACGAATGTCCAGGAGAGCTATTGCCATGACCCCGGCGTCAGTGCAGTCTGTAGACACAGTGGTCAAACTTTTGCATTCAGTTGCATTTTGGTGTTTGCTTCAAATCTCAATCTTTGCATGGGTGGTAAGTTTTATCGCATAGGCAAGCTTTGTTGTCTCTGACATCTCTTGTTAAAGTATTTGGTATGACCCAGCTTGGGGTTGAACCCACAACCTTCTGCATGCAAGACCCCATGACCACTGCTGCAGTATGTAAGCAGGGTATAGAACTAAGAAGATCTCTCATATCTGCTACTTAACTGCCCTGGGGTTGAGATAAAATCACACACAAAACCCTGCACAATAGGACATCACATATATCAGAAAACATAAAAATCTTAGTGATTTGCAAGAAAATAATCAGTTGGGCGTATGTGACTCAGATTATGATGTTTCAACCCTCTGTATCTCTGTTTTGAATCCAAGTCCTAATAATTATAATCCTATCATGACGCAATACCCGTGAAAGGTTCTTTAAATCTCGGATGAAAAATTGTTTCTATTATCCCACATGGCTGCATGATATTACATCAGCACACCATTCAAGGTTATTAATCTGTTATGTATATATATAAATGGATTAGCCACTGTGACATTATAAATCAGTAATTGTTGATATTATGATGATGTACCAACACGCTTCACAATTTTGTCCCCATACAATTCATGTTACATGAATGTCAGAGTGTAAACTTTAGGAGATGTTCATGTTTTATATAGGAGATGAGCAGAGGAAAAGGTGTATTGCCCAGTGTTCAGAAAGCATCTTTTCTTTTTTTAAACACCTTATGTTTAAAAATTTATGTTACTCTCACAGAATTTACGATTTTTAGCTCGCCGGGATGAAGTCCAAGGAGAGCTATTGCCATGACCCTGGCGTCGTCGTCTGTAGACACCCAGGTTAAACTTTTGCGTTTTAAGTTTAAGATATCTATGCAACCACTCATTGGATGTGAATGAAACTTCGCATGTGTGTTCACCATCATCACTGGAACACACAGAGACAAGAACCATAACTCTGGATTGCATTTGACACAGTTATGGCCCTTTTCGGACTTAGACACCCAGAGGCGACTTTTGTTGTCTTTTGACAACTCTTGTTCTATATGTTTCAACCTCTTTGTAACTATTCTATTGAATTTCTTAGTTATTTTTTTTTAGACAATATTTAAATCTATATGGATGATGCAGTTAAAATTTGAAAAGAAAATATACTGAAATTAAGAAATTGCAGAGTTATTATTATATAAGTGTGTCTGGTAATACCTAGTTAATATATCCTTATGGGTTCCAGGTGTGATGGTTAAGTGAGCTGACTGCCAATAAGTAACTGAAATACTATGCCGTTCTTAACCCTTTACTTCATATAGACGCCCTTGGACACCTTTAATATAGACACCTTTTGACACCTAATATAGAATGCTTTTGAATTATTGGTTGAATTATGTTTATATTAACTGACAGAGTGGAAAACTGTTTTCAAAGGCCTTCAATGATTGGTGCGGGAAAACACTTATCTATGGATTAAAGGGTTAAATCAAAATTGTTTGCCATGCTCCTACCTACTCACCTAAAATTGCAGCTACACGTACCGAAGTTTTTTTTTATTAACCCTCAAAGTATTGAATTTTTCTTTTCATGATTTCTGGCCATTTTGTTTAAATTAAAATGACTACAGTAAGCAAAATCAAAGTCTCGCTACTTACCCACATGAAAAGTACTGGGTCGGAGTACTTTTTTTTTAAATTTTGCCATACCAATACCTCTGTATTATTAAAGTAAATAGACTTCTACATGCACATGAAACTAACAGTACACCTGTACTTTTAAGACTACACTTGTGAGATCTATCTGTAATGTTTATAGAATATTTAAATGGGTCATCAACAGGGGTCATGGATTAACAGTCAGAACTATAGTTATACACTTAAGCTATATATGTATATCTTACCTTGCAGTGCACATGAATGTGAAATGGTTCAAATAAATATATGGCTGTGCCGGGCTAGCTCAGTCTGACGCTCAATCCAGGGGTCGTGAGTTTGAATCTAACCTGGCCACAATCTGCATGATTAATGATTTATCTGTATGGCATTGTGTCTCAATGACATTTATTTCTCACTGCTGCTTCAAGTGGGAAAGTATCAGTTACTTGGGGATATATGGTTGAGCTTGGGTCCTGGTTAACCTTCCAGGATCCCAGGAAAGAGTGTTTAGGTTAACTGATCGTCTGTTAGCCCATAATGGCACAAAAGTGATGCTAAACATTCAAACAAAACAAATCAAATTATTTAAATGTTTATTAGTCTGCAAGGTGAACAGCCTATTTTTAATGCATTACTATCTATCAATATCCTTATCTTATAGATGAAACTAAACTACTTAAGAAACTTCACAATTGTGCAGGTCACGTGCAGGTCATGACACTAACGTTTTAATGTACTTGTTTAGTGGGACAAATACTATGGAAATCTTCTTGTCGTGACCAAAAGTTAATTGTTCTGACGTATGGATGCAAGATTATACATATTAACATTTTATTTCTCACTTTCCAAACAAAATTGGGGGATACTGAAATGGTGTCTGTATGTCTGTCCATCTGTCACATTTTTAACCAACAACCATGCGGACATAACTCTTCCAACAGTTTTAACCCGATTATAATGAAATTTGCTGTACAGCAGGTACATGGTCTGAACATGTACCTGTTGTATTGGCTTTCTGATTAGATTATTTTGGCTATTTTTCAATTAAGTTTTTAACCTCATTTAACAACTAATGGAATCGCTTCAATTTTCAAAATTGTGTCACTCTTATTTGTTAAAACAGCCTTCAAAATCATTTAATTATTAAGAAGTTTGTTCTTAATAATTCGTCATCAGTCATCACTGGGCATGCAAGAATGACATTGCACAGACTTGCCCTTGATTCAATTCTGAACCAGTCTATGTAAACCCTACAAAGCCTGTATGAACTATGCTGAGAAATGGTCTTAGCATTTGATGTTCAAACACCAACCATCTCGGCTTTCATCGTAGCTCCACCAAGAGGTACCTTAACTGTGACGTTTAACACTAAGTCAGTTGGTTTCCATTAAGTAAAAATTTAACAATCGCTCCCTTGGGTTTCTTAATTATTAAATTTTTACTTAATCATGTTAATGAAGACACGGTACACGGTAGTCAAGCTTCTATTTAAATCAGTCTTAACTTCACCTACCTGTGACGACCTCGAGTGCAATACATAATTTTCTCCATTGTGCCTTTCTTCTCAGGACTCTTGACATTGGTGTTGACTAACCCAATCTGGGTGGCGAAGACTCGTCTGTGTCTACAATATGAACAAAATGTGAGCACCGCCACCAGAAGATCGGCCAACTACTACAAGGGCACCCTCGATGCCCTGATTAAGATATACAGCAAGGACGGAATCCCTGGACTTTACAAGGTACATGACATGTATTGTACATTTATTGAAAGTGGTTAAGATAAGTGTTTGTTAGATCAAATTTTACATCGTCAGCTGTTTGTTACTCGTTACAATTATTCATGTAGTTTATATGTTCTAATGGACAGTGAATTTTTGTTTAGGAATATTGATAACAAAGTGGCAATGTAGAGGATAGCGTGTTGGCCAACAACACAACACCCAGAGGTCGAGGATTTGATATCGATTGACTTAATCAGATGCCTTTTTTATTAAAAAACAACAACAGAAATTGATTCAGCAGGGAACAGTTCCAAGAAAAAAAAGCGCTGATCCTACTTTGTAATTTAAATAAAATAAATATTAAAAAGTTTAAATATTTGTTTCCTTAGCTATTTGA
The DNA here is from genome assembly GCA_029582155.1 of Panopea generosa. Classification (NCBI taxonomy): domain Eukaryota; kingdom Metazoa; phylum Mollusca; class Bivalvia; order Adapedonta; family Hiatellidae; genus Panopea; species Panopea generosa. The sequence goes on along the minus strand of CM055904.1, from coordinate 23,474,536 downwards.
AATCAGCCAATGGGTTATTATATTGAAACAACAGTTCATTAGTCTTGTAAATGAGACATGCCTTAACAACCCATTGCAATATTTCAGGGTTTTGTGCCAGGGGTGTTCGGGATATCGCACGGTGCTATACAGTTTATGACATATGAGGAGATGAAGAATGCCTACAATAAACATAAAAATAGACCAGTAGACACAAGATTGGTTTGTATATTTATGGCAGCAAAGTTCTATATATAAATTTGCTAAAATGAACTTATTGACACAAGATTTTTTTTATCCTATCACCAGCAATTATTGGTCATAATAAAGGGGTGACATAATAATTTTAAGTTTATTTGCAGGTAGCGAAATAAACTTATTCGCAATACCAGTACTTGTTTTGTTTGTTTTATTGATTGAAAAATGAAATATGGCAAAAGATATAGTTACCTACCTACAGAGTTTGACATTTAACTTTTTAAAGTAATTGTCAGTAGTACACTTAAAAATTCACTTTTATTCAGAAAAACTGCTTCTCCCAATTACCAGCTGGCATGGTTAATTAAATGAATGGCAAAGATTAGAATACATTAAGCCTGTGTGGTTCCGGCTAAGAATAGTATCACTGCCGATCTCTGCAGAGGGGTAGGAATCCTCCGAATGGGTGTCATGTTCATTTTATCATTTTTTGTCATGTTCACTATTGCGGTTGAATTATCAATCCCTGTGTGGTTTGAGTGATGGCAAGAATAGGACCACTCATACATGTCGTAAGAAGCAACAATTTGGGTAATACAATATAATTTGCTGAAACTCTGCAGTTCTGTAGATATCAAGGTTCTAGGTTCATTCTGCATATCCATTTGTTGGTGTATTTTTTTTTAAATCTATATGTTAATTTGTTGTTTTTGTACATGTAGAGTGAACCTGGAATCTTCCTTCCTGTTGGCATCGAATAACCTATGTGTTGGTACGCCGTAAAACCCCATACATTCATTCGAACACATGATACAGTGTCCGTGCTCCAGATAACTCTTTTGATAAGAGGGTATGTAACCTCAAAAACTGAAAAGATGGGGGTATTTAACACCCAAATTTTCAGAGGTGAGGGTAATGAAGGCTCAAGCATACAGTCATTAGATACATTAAAAAATCTTACTTATTGCAAAATTTAGAATTTTCATTTATTAAAGTAACTGTTAAAAACTTTACTTATTTACATAATATTATTTAGATTAAGTAATTTACACTTTTATTTGCTATCTAAGACATATGGGTGTCCAAGATATGAAATCATTATACATGTATTTCCAACAAAGTTTTTCATATTTCAATCCAGAAAATTTGTATTGGAGGTGTAACTTTACCCTCAACTTTTAAAAGTAAGTGGTAAATTTACCTCCAATTTTTTGAAAACTAAGGGGTATTTAGCTAAACCATGAGGGTAAAAAACTCCCAGAATGACCTTATCTGGACCACTGCTGTATTTTTTTCTTGCTACATTATTACATAATTGACAATATAGATCTATGCATATACACATGCTGTAGGTTCTTGAGCAAGCAACATGCCTCATCAATGATAGTCTACGATAGTCCATGTCATGTAAAGCATTAATATCATGAAACATCTTTTCAGGTGAATATTTTCCATTACTTGGGGCAAAACTTTTGACTGACCATATATTTCCACTGTTTCACAGTCTTCATTTACTTTATTCTGGATCAGTGATGTGTTGTGTCATGTGACATGGGGTGATCATGTGACACAAAGAACAACGACGTTCGTTGATCAATGGAGACTGGAGGTGTTCAATGCTCTCCTTGTGTCATGTGATCATCCCATGTCACGCGACACTACACATCACTGATCCAGAACAAAGTTGGGGAATACTGCGAAACAGTCGAAATATAGTCAAAAGTTTTGTATATATTGCATATTGCCAGCTTATTTCATATACTCTTGGTTGCCGCCATATTGCACTAATAGGATGATATACCCCCGAAAACCCCTCCCCCAACACCCACCCATTTTAAAGGAAAATAAAATTTAACTTTCTTGAAGCCAGTCTTAGATAATAAAAAGATAAATATACATAGGTTTCAGGCCTGATTTAAACATTTTAAAGTTGAATAGATGCCTTGTTACCAGCTGTTGTTTTTTTTATTTTAAATGGACTTTATAAAGATTTCTGGGACCCAAATAAACACTCCCTTTTGCAAAATGCCCACCCCACCCCCCTGTGCTGTGCTCCAACTCAGTATTTTTCATGTATGTAGTAGGTAGGTAGCTAAATTATATATTTTTTTGCCAGATTTTTATTTTGCAGAATTTTAAAGAAAAATAGACAGAAATCATGAAAAAAATTATTAAACACTTTGAAAGGCAATACAATTTTTTCGGTAGCTGCAATTTTGAATGAGTAGGTAGGAGCACGACAAACAAGTGTTTTTTTAATGTCAGCCAAAGCAAAAAACCAAGATGAATTCACTATTGATACTACCCAGTGTTTTAAGAATCCTGGTTTATCTGATTGTTTATATTTGCAGACGACACCTGAGTATCTTGGGTTTGCAGCTATATCCAAGATTATAGCTGCGACGATCACATACCCATACCAGGTACTGAGGTCGCGACTCCAGGACCAACATCGCAGTTACTCGGGCGTCATTGACGTCACAAGGAGTATTCTCAAGTAAGAGCTCTATTCCTGCTTTCCTGTTGGCCGCCTTATCTAGGTGTCCATCAGGGCCAGTGCATTCACACAGATCTACACAGTTTTAAAATAAAGGCTTCTTCCTAGTATGATTATAATGCATTATAATTTGTGAATGGTTACAAAGTTAGCATTGTCTTGCCCAATTAACATTATTAAATTATAAGAAACTGTTGATGCTAAGTACTGTTGATGCATAGTTTTGCAATCACTTTATTGCTGGAGGGTGGGTGGGAGGGGGTTGTAAAACTGTGGGTGGTACTGTTTTGTAAAAATTAAATTTTAGAATTTTAGTTATCTAGCAGATTTCTTTGAACTCATTACGTGGCCTATCCACATCCTCATTAGTTGTCCCCCCTCCCCCATAACAATGCAATCCTGCTCTATTCCTGGCATTCACAATTGTTTATAGTTCAGAATAGTTGTTTCTTCATACCAGATTGTTTTTACTATAAATAAATTGTTGAGCAGAAACTACATTGGAACTTGTTATAACATGTCACTTGACAAAATCTCGTTCTATTTGTTTTTCTATTTACACATTTACATACAAGCACATATACATACACACAAACATACATGTTTACATTTTTGATAATATCAAATTCAGAGTAACTCCTGACAAATGAATTTGCAGAACTTAAAAAGTGACAGAATTAAAATTTGTTATAAAATCTGTGCATCAAAATTAAAAAAAATATGAATAAATAAGAAAAAACATTCTTTGACATGATTGATATCGTGTGTCTACGTGGTTAACATCATGATTGTATTGTATTAAAATCTGTTTTTATCATAAGTGAATTGGACGTATTTCAGTACAATTAGCTATCTTTAAATATTGTTCTTGTTTATTATATTTAATACAATTGTTTATTTATATATCTACTTGATATTGTATGATTTAATTGTGCTTTGTCATAATTGTTGGAGTTAGTTAATGAGTTTGTTAAAATAGATTTGTTATTTGAAAAGTTAAAAAACAACTTGTAACTTAAAGGCACTGACAAGAAACACAAGTACCTGTAACGAATGAAAATCTTGAGAAAAAAATTGAGTTATCACCATATTTGCTTACTACATTTTGTAAAATACATTTGTTTAGTGTTTACTTTTACAAAACTATTATAACATTCAGCTTTTCAAATTGAGAAGCTTAAAGTCTTCGCTTAATCTGTTAATTTGAGTAAAATCTGTTATTGTTTAATCCAATATTTCAGTAAGATTAGATACGGTGCCTTTAAGATGTTTTGATCACTATATAAATGCCATATTTTTTGTGGCCGAAACTTGATGTCTTTTGTTTATTTAGGTATGAGGGAGCCCGAGGCCTCTACAAGGGGATATCCGTTTACCTCTGGCATGTCACCCCCAACATTTGCATCGTATTTATGATTTACGAATATGTAACAAACTGGAAAACCTGGCAGAAAGATGCAGAAAGATAGATAAAGGCACGTGAGAAAACAGTGAGAGTGCCAGCAAAATCTGTGAGTCTCAGTTTGTTGTCAAAGAAAATTGGGCAGGACTCAATAAAAAAAAAAACAACAATTTTTGAACAATGGACTTTACTATTGTACTATTTATTTGATAAACATTTTATGTGCATTGGACCATGGGCAGTTTAAAATGCCGTTTATCTTAATGTTATGATTGAAACGGCAGTGCAGGACACATTTTAAAATTGGTATTTCTTGTAATTTTATCTTCGCGATTATGAACTTGTGTTTTAAGCTTGGAATTCTGGGTTATTCCAATACCAAAACTGAGGAAGTAGATGCTTGTGATCATAGTAAAAGGATTTGTACCAAGAAGTGAACATTTCAGTGACATTGACAATTTTTGTGGATAAGTGACATTTCACAATGAAATAGACGCTATAAATACACATGTCACTATTGAGTACAGCTGTAATTTACAGCAAATGGATATGGCCTTTAAAACAAAATGACATTCATCATGCTGGAGAATTCAGCGAAGAGGAGCTTACCATGTTGTGTAGTATACCCAGTATAAACTACCCTGTTCATACTGTCAAACGGTTTGCGCGTCTGAGATATGTGATAAATGTACACATGTTTTTTTTATCTTACAAACATATGTGTAATTATGTACATGTATGGACCATTGCACAGACATGTATACATGTTTGTTATGTTTACATAAAGGAATTATGAATCATGATTTAATGCACATATATCTGTAAACTTTATGCTATTGCACTGCAATGAAAACTTCAAGAAACATTACTTAATGATCTCATTATGTTGGACAATTCTTTTATTCAACTTGTTGTGTACTGATAGAGATCTGCCATGTGGCATTTTGTGATTGTAGATGGTTAATTGTCTGTAGGTTATTTGCAGGTGTGTGTTGTATGTTTGCAGGTGGATTGCTGAGCATTTATTTTTGAGAATTTTATCGAAACCTCCAAGATATTACTGTGTTCTCATGTTTAACTTGATATTTTGTGAATTTTTTTTTCTTATGGTTTTCAAATACTGCTATAATATAACTGATTATATTTTCTTGCCTTTTTCAAATTTGATATTTGGAAACAAACAAAAAATGATTTGAAATTTACTTCATATTTTCATGTTACTCTTTCGCTGCCAAAGTTTGCTGCTTGGCAATCAACCATCATCTGCAAATGTCGTCGATCAGTGATGTGGATATCCAGATATGCAACAATAGTATTTAAAGTCAAGTTCATTTGTACATCATATTGTTGAAATGAAGATATAAATAAATAAAGTACAAAGTATATATACAGTGTGTCCTGAAAGTTACATAACAATTTTAGCATAAGCAAATAGTAATGAATTTAGAATCTTTGCTACATGGTTTAAGGATAGAGTGTCCGCCTCACATGTGGAAGGTCATTGGTTCGATCCCTGGTTGGGTCATACCAAAGACTTAAAAAATGGTATAAGAAGTTTTGTTGGTGCTCACCATTTAGAGGAAAGTTCTGGGTCTGCCTAGAGTCGGTATAATGTGACTGGGTATCATACCATGTGTCTGTCTGTAGCTTGGAATACTGTTGTAAGTAGACACCATTGCGATATGGCTGAAAAATTGTTGAAAACAACTGGAAACATCATGCAATAACAACATTTAAAAATTGTCTTGGAAATATATTTGACACTGAGATGTATGTTTTCTGAGACATTTGGCTGCGAAACAGTTAAGCCCATAATGATTTAACAGATAACATAACAGATTTAATTGGTAAACATTTTTTAACATGTAGATTTGAAATTAAATGTTCATGCTATTAATGCTAGAGTTACTGTGATTATGTTGTGATTTTTTATATAAATGTAGGAGATGGCAAGTACATTTGTGTTGGTGTTTATTCAGTCAACGTTAAGCATTTCCATTGAATCTTGGGAAATAGTTGTCAGTATTAAATGTTTAAGTGTTAAAAGATGGACCAATTTTAAAATAATTAAATATTTTATTTTCTTTACTGCAATTTTTCTAAAGTATATTTAGAGTTTGTGGAACTTGAAGATCACGGTAATGTGGGAATTGTTACAAGATTTTACTGATTGTAAAAGGTTTGTCTTTTATTTTAATGAACCAAAATTTATATCAGCATTAATAGTTGAGTTACTTACTAGCTCAGAAATAATTATGCAGCACATTAAATCTGCAAATTAATTATGAAATGGAGTAACGTAACTGCATAAGTCGCAGCTACATTGTGTTCCAGCATCTGTTTCAGTTAAACTGAACTACTATGGTAGAAATGGGAGCAAGTTTCAGTGCAACTGTCACAATATCTCGATAACATGGCTTTAATCATGAAAATGCATTTATATGTCCAATATATTCATATATTTATAACAGTTAATGAGAATGTATTTGCGGGAAAATAATCAACACAAGTCTATGTAGGTTCAATTTAAGAAATTCTGGATTTTACATTTAAGGTGAATATTTTTGATTACTTTGGGCAAAACTTTTGACTTACCATACATTTTGACTGCTTCGCAGTCTTCGCCATCTTTATTCCGGATGTGAAGTGTCGCCTGGTGTGGAATGATCACATAACACACAGAGCAATGACTTTCGTCAATCAATGGAGACGAGGGACTGGAGGTATTCAATGCTCTCCTTGTGTCATGTGATCATCCCATGTTATCCGACACTACACATCACTGATTCAGAACAAAGTTGGTGAAGACTGTGAAACAAACGAAATATACTGTAAGTCAAAAGTTTTGTTCTGACTAATGGAAAATATTTACCTAAGGTGAAGAAGTAATGTCAAAAATGTAAATATTTAGTAATATAGTTGATTGGTAGCTCCCATATTTCACTATTTATATAAGAAAATGTTTATGAATGTGTACATGGGCATTGTATTACCAGTGATTGTGGTTATTAACTGTTATTTCATTTTAGTCTTATTATTAACTAGTGATTTTTTTTCACCATTTTGGGAAGATGACCCATATGCTTGTAATTGGGAATTTTTGTGATGTTTTCATTAACATTGGGAAAACTTTTGCTTTTTGTTCAACTTCAAAAAAATGTGTAGACCTGCTTCTGGCCATTTAATTAAAGAATCAATGTAGTACTAAATTCAAAATGGGGAAAACTTTGTTTATTTTATCAAGGAATTATGACAGGTTTTAATTTACAATTATTAAGTCTTTCTTTTGGGAAAGACACTATTTGCCATTGGGGAATATGACCCAATAATGGCTTTAAAAATGGTTGGGGGGGGGGGGGGGGGAACACTGTTAACAAAAACATAAATAATGCTGCCAGACATAAAATTGTCCTCTTTTTTTTGTTGATAATTTTATAATGTTTAATATACTGCATTTTAAATATAGTCATCTTTTCTTTTTTTAAGGAGAATCTCAATTTATATAAATTTATTTTTCATGCAACTGTGTTAAAATTTAATAGTATTTATGACGCACAATTTCTGTTGTTTAAATAAAGGACATGGGCCAGGCTCCCTGTTTCTTAACAAAATAATTCTTATCTACAACTCTTAAAAAATGAAGAAAAAAAGCGCAGGAACTTTGAATCTTGAGTAGGAACTGACTTCCAGACTGGGTTTTAAGCAGAAACTGAATTCGAGACTAGGTTTTGAGTAGGAACCAACTTCCCAGGCTGGTTGTTTTGCAAGAACTATTTCTAGACTGGGTCTTGAACAGGAGCTGATTCCAGACTTGTTCTTTAGCAGGAACCGACTTCCAGACTGGGCCCTGAGCAGAAACTGACTTCCAGACTGGGTCTTAAGTAGGAACTGAATTCAAGACTGAGCCTTGAGTAGGGACTGACTTCCAGACTGGGTTTTAAGCAGAAACTGAATTCCAGACTGGGCCTTGAATAGGGACTGACTTCCAGACTGGGTTTTAAGAAGAAACTGAATTCGAGACTAGGTTTTGAGTTGGAACCAACTTCCCAGGCAGGTTGTTTTGCAAGAACTGATTTCCAGATGGGTCTTGAACAGGAGCTGACTTCCAGACTTGTTCTTTAGGAGGAACCGACTTCAAGACTGGGCTGTGAGCAGAAACTGACTTCAAGACTGGGCTGTGAGCAGAAACTGACTTCAAGACTGGGCTGTGAGCAGGAACTGACTTCCAGACTGGGTCTTAAGCAGGAACTTACTGACTTCCAGACTGGGTCTTGAGCAATGACTGACTTTTAGACTGGGTCTTTATCAGGACCAGTCGTATAGACTGGATCTATAGCAGGAACAGACTTCCAGACTCGGTTTTGAGCAGGTACTCATTTCAAGACTGGATTTTGAGCATGACCTGTTTTCCAGACTGAAACTGGCTTTCAGAGTGGGTCTTTAGCAGGAACTTCCAGACTGGACCCTTGCAAGATTTTTCTTCCTGAATGGATCTTAGCAGGAACTGATTTTTTAGGTTGGATCTTAACAGGACCATATATAGGTTTGATTTTGGCTGGAAGTGACTTCAGGGTGAGATCTTGGCAGGAACTTATTTCAAGGCTTGGTCTTTAAACACACTGGCTGCTAAGCTGAATCTTGGCAGGAACTTACTTCAAGGCTTGGTCTTTAACAACACTGGCTGCTAAGCTGAATCTTGGCAGGTACTTACTTCAAGGCCTAGTCTTTAAACACACTGGCTGCTAAGCTGAATCTTGGCAGGAACTTACTTCAAGGCTTGGTCTTTAACAACACTGGCTGCTAAGCTGAATCTTGGCAGGTACTTACTTCAAGGCCTGGTCTTTAAACACACTGGCTGCTAAGCTGAATCTTGGCAGGAACTTACTTCAAAGCCTGGTCTTTAACAACACTGGCTGCTAAGATGAGTCTAGAGTCGGTAAACTTACATGTTGATGTAAACAATTAGACCTAAAGACTATCATGATTATACAAATACATTATTTATCTATTTACATCAAGATTGTATGCCCTGATTAGAATATATCATCAGTAAATAGGCGTGCCACAATGAACCTCATAAGGACTGATAGTGTTTAGGAAGTGATGAAAAACTTAGCTTTTGCAAAAGACATTCTTATAAAATAGAGCTGTTTCATCTACCTATATATGCAAAATGTTCCGTTTATGTTAGTGCAGTCGGACCATTCTTGAATGAAAATTGTTTGCCATGCTCCTACCTATTTACTCAAACTTTTTTACTGACTGCGCTGATTTTTTTTTTGCTTTGCAAAAATCTAAATCTGACAGGAATAATAGCTCTACTAAATGTTCATAAAATAGACAGCAAAGAATTTATGATTTGGCAAATTAATTATTTAAATTTATTTTAAAAATGTAAGGTGTATGTTACCTTTGATGTTTGAAACTGTTTTAAACATGCAAAATGATCTTGTATTAAGTTCCCTTGATTTGTTAGTTGCAGTATACAAATTTTGAATCATAAGTACTTTAACAATTTTTAACACAATTTGCTTGGAATGGTCTCATTTTGAAGAGAATTCAAGGATAACCTCAGAAGATAGCATGTGTCGTATCAACAATATAGAACAAAGAATATGTGAACCAGTCTAAAAAATATTATTGAAATTAATTGGGATTTATTGCAATACCAGTAGTTTGAGAGAACATCGTGAGAGTAGTTTTTTTTCCCCCAGTCATGGAACTGTTAAAAAATTATAACATTTTATTCATGCACCATTATATACCACTGTTTGTTGTTAATGAGAATTTGATCACTATGATATTATAGTGTTGTAAACTTGTCAATTTTTAAATCATGTGAAATATTTAAAGTAATATTGTTATTCCTAGTGCAAATACACGTAAGCATGGACGTTACTGCTCTATAAAATGCCTTGGTTTACATGATTCCTGCACATACTCGGTGGTGTAGGTCAGAACTTAAGTTCAAGGTCATAGGTTCATGTGTACTTCATTTTTTTATGATGATTGCTCTCGAGCTATCATGGTGTAATGAGCACTGGCTGCTCATGCCAGATGTCACAGGTTTGATGCCAGGATCAATGTGACGGCTCTCCAAAGTATCATCCAGTTATGACCTCTGTTCCACCAACACATTTAAGCATATACTCAAATACTTAAAATACAGAAAAGGTGATCATGTTTTTAGTAAAACTGCATATGGTTTGATTGGTATGGTTTATGTAATAGATAAATAACCAGTCGAAATTGAGTTAATTATTTAAGTGAAACTTCGGAAAATGTTGGTGAAACAGAAGTGAGGTTATCCCAAGGAATTGGACTTATACCAATTCATAAAACCTTAAAACTTGATTTGCAATGATCAAGCTAAAATGAATTGGTATAAAACTATATATTCTTTATGTTAGGATACAGTTGAGAAATGAACTTTATTTGTTCAACATTCATGAGATATGAACTTGCATGTACCACACTGCAGTCTGAGAACTGAGTTGAATAACACATTTGTATTTCTTGCTTGCAACCTCATTTTTCAGTGTTTAACATATGAAGTTCATTCCTTATACATGTATTTATAATATTAATGCACCCAATCTCTACCAAATTGCATGTCTCATATATCAATCATCCATCACCTTTTACTGCCCAAAAAAAATGGCTGTGTCAGTAGATTTAAGTTATATAATGATATTAACTATTGAATCTTGTTTTACGATAGATAGCCTCTTGTACTGTCACGTGTTGTATTAAATATTGTATTGATATATACCAAAGCGAATGCATATTTTGACCATATCTTTTCGAAGAAATATAATAGCTTATTGATCTTAAAAATTGTTTTCAATAACCATGCTATATTTTTACTTTTTCCTGTCACTGATGGTTCTTAATAATGTAACTATGATAAAAATGATACGCAAACGCAAAGTTTGACACTTCTTATTTACAAGACACTTTTCATATTTATAGGTGCTAGACACATGTCATATTTAAAAGGCATAATTCACATTTACTAGACATTTCACATTTGCAGAAAACATTTTTTTTACAAGACATATATACGCATTTACAAGACGCATTTTACATTTACAACATGCAAATTTACTACCGGTAGTTATCTTTTCTCACCAACATTACAAGGCGGTCACACCTGCCACACCTGCCATCTCCCACACCTCCAACTCTTATATAAGACGCTTTCTGTTTAAAATTCACAAAACAGTTTTGCACACCTTTCAGTTTCACATTACATGGCACCTTCCATTTGCTTGATACCTAAATATTTTTAAGCCAGTCTGTCTGTCAGTTATTACAGACACAAACACCTACATTGAGGTAATGCATTAAAGTTTGACATGGGAGTTTTTCACATTCAGGTTCAATTATTTTTCCTTTACTCCAGTTTCTTGTGACATTCAAAGCAATATAACATCTGCATAATTTATATGTGTTACCATTACTTATTTATCTTATCTGAGTTTTAGATTTATTAAATTGCATTGAATTTCTGTTTAAATAGAAAAATGCAGGATGCCTTAATGGAAGAATGCCATAAAATTATTAAAACCATCAGTCCGTACAATTTTATATAATTATAATAATATAATTATGTAATATTACCAGTGTCAAGACTCCATTACAAATATAAAATATCAAATGTGCATACTTGCAGTTATATATCTCTGTTTATACGTCTCTGATATTATAAAATCAACAGTCCATACAATATTTAGTTCTAAAATTTAGCAATTATATCATAAAATCAACAGTTCATATAATATTATATCATCATTTTGTCTTGTCGTCATGCATCCCTGTCATGGTAATGCTGGTACAAATATAGAATGTATGTCTTTCACTTAATGTTCACTCGTGTGTATCATATATGTGTTTATATGATGCACTATTTTAGCATAAAAATGACGCTAAATATTCAATCAGTCAATCAGTCAGTGCACTATTTTATCTTAATATGTCTTTTTGGTCTCGTGAGGACAAGAACACGGTTCTGTCCGAAGAATGTTTAATTATTAAAATAATATTTTTGTGCATTTGTTTCTTATCTTTTGTTATTTTTCCCAATATTATTTTTTACATCTTGCCTTCAGCCAAATATGGCTATCCTGGGGCCAATAATGACTATCCTTGTGCCAATAATAACTACCCTTGGACCAATAATGGCTATGCTGGGGCCAATAATGGCTATGCTGGGTTCAATTTTGACTGTCCTTGGGGCCAGTAACGACGATCCTTGGGACAATAATGACTATCTTTGGGCCAAAAATGGCTGTCCTTGGGTCAGTAATGATTACCCATTGGCCAATAATGACTGCCCATCAGCCAATTATGGCTATCCTTGGGCCAATTATGACTACCCTTGTGCCAATAATGACTAGTCTTGGTCCAGTAATGACTATTCTTGGGCCAATAATGACTAGCCTTTGTCCAGTAACGACTATCCTTGGGCCAGTAATGGCTATTGTTTGGCCAATGATGACTGTCTTTGGGCCAGTAATGACTATTCTTGGGCCAAAAATGACTCCTTTGGCCAGTTATGACTATCCTTGGGCAAATGATGACTTTCCTTTGGTCAATAATGGATATGCTATGCTGGGGCCAATAATGACTGCCCTTGGGCCAATTATAATTACCTTTGGGCCAATAATGACTATCCTGGGGCCAATAATGGCTATTCTTGGGCCAAAAATGACTAGCCTTGGTCCAGTAATGACTATTTTTTGGCCAATGATGACTATCTTTGCGCCAATTATGACTATCCTCGGGCCTATAATGGCTATCCTTATGCCAGTTATGACTATTCTAGGGCCAATGATGACAATCCTTGGGCCTATAATAACTATCCTTTGGCAAATAATGGCTACCCTTTGGCCAATGATGACAATTTGGGCCAATAATGACTAGCCTTTGTCCAGTAATGACTATCCTTGACCCAATAATGGCTACCCTTGGGTCAATAATGACTAGCCTTTGATGGTGATCCAATTAAGCAGTTTTGGCCAATGATGACTATCTTTGGGCCAGTAATGACTATTCTTGGGCCTATTATGATTATCCTTGAGCCAGTTATGACTATCCTTGGGCAAATGATGACTATCCATGGGCCAATAATGGATATGCTATGCTGGGGCCTATTATAGCTATCCATGCCCAGTAGCTACTATCCTTTGGCCAATTATGGCTATCCTGTGGCCAATAATGACTATCCTTGGGGCCAATAATTACAATCCTTGGGCAATTAATGGCTATTCTTGGACCAAAAATGATTAGCCTTGGGCCAGTAATGACTATCATTGGGCCAATAATGGCTATCCATGTGCCAGTAATTACTATTTTTTGGCCAATTATGGTTTTCCTAGGGAAAACAATGACTATCCTTGGGCCAATAATGACTATCCTGGAACAATAATGGCTACCCTTGGGCCAGTTATGGCTATGCTTAGGCCAATAATGGCTATCCTTCAACCAATAATGGCTATCCTTGGCCAATAATGTCTACCCATGGGCCAAAAGTGATTACCTGGGGCAAGTAGTGGCTATTCTTGAGCCAATAATGACTCCTTGGGCCAGTTATATATGACTATCCTTGGGCCTATGATGACTATCCATGAGCCAATGACGACTCCTTGGGCCAGTTATTTATGACTATCCTTGGGCTGATGATGACTAACATTGGGCCAGCAATGACTATCCTTGGGCCAATGATGACTGTCGTTGAGCCAGTAATGACTTTCCTTGGGCTAGTAATGACTATCCTTGGGCCAATAACTTGGCTTATATAAAATGACTTCATTAATGACAATATACATGCGTTGATAAAAACGAATGGTATGATGGAGAAACACAAGTTCAACAATGGAGCTTACCTAACATGTACACACATGACTAAACTTTATATGTGATGGCTGCAGGTGACTCTGAGTAATCTAAGATGTGGTAAGACATATCACATTGAGTATTTACTATAGAATTTCATTAAGTATGAATAAACAAAAATGGAAGAACATCATCTTGAATCCATCAGAAGATTCTTGTGTTAATGGGAAAAACCACAGGTTAAACATTCCTATATGCACAGAAGCTTAAAATATTGGATTTTACTGGCAGGCTCGCCAGTGAAGTACTATCATGCCCATATCCTCAAAAAAAACTGATTACAACCAGACTTGTGAGCTGGACCATTATCATTGTAACAGTGTGGTGTGTGATAAACCAAGCCACGGCGATGCTTTTTGATGTTCTTTTCAAATTTTTCGATTACACATTTTCTGTATATAATGCCTGTCACAGACCTACCCCAAGGAATTATCACTTGCACTGGTTCTCTGTGACTATTGAAGAAAATTGCGTACACCACTTTTCTAGTGTTTTTTTCAGCTCATATTTTGTTGCATTGGCTGGTTCACATTAAGTGACCAATGTTTCATCACATGTCCTGTTGCTAGGTTGGAAAATGCTCTTTGGGTAAAAGTTGGATAGTTTTTCAACTGTATGCGGGCAGTTATAACATGCCGTCTCTTTTTGGTCTGCAATTAACAAGAGCAGGGTCCATCTAGCAGAAATTTTCCTAGTTATTTGGCTAACTGAAATGTAGTTAATCTGGCATCTTTTAACAATAGAACCATGGCTCATTGGATGTTTAAAGGTTTGCTTACAAGTCTACCAGGGTCTAAAAAATTGATATAGGAAAGACTGTCAGTAGATTATGGAGGAGGGACAATGCTTCTGCTCAGAGTCATTCTGAGGTCTTTCCTACACCAGTAGATCTTGATATTCCATATATTACATGAAGAGTGTGGAAAATAATGTTAAGTCCCATTAACAATTCATATATAATTTTCAAAAATAGTGTTAAGTCTCATTAATAATTCATATATAATTTTCAAAAATAGTGTTAAGTCCCATTAATAATTCACATATAATTTCCAAAAATAGTGTTAAGTCCCATTAATAATTCACATATAATTTCCAAAAATAGTGTTAAGTCCCATTAATAATTCATATATAATTTCCAAAAATAGTGTTAAGTCCCATTGATAATACATATATAATTTCCAAAAATAGTGTTAAGTGTCATTAATAATTCACATATAATTTTCGAAAATAGTGTTAAGTCCCATTAATAATTCATATATAATTTTCAAAAATAGTGTTAAGTCCCATTAATAATTCATATATAATTTCCAAAAATAGTGTTAAGTCCCATTAATAATTCATATATAATTTTCGAAAATAGTGTTAAGTCCCATTAATAATTCATATATAATTTCCAAAAATAGTGTTAAGTCCCATTAATAATTCATATATAATTTTCAAAAATAGTGTTAAGTCCCATTAATAATTCATATATAATTTTCAAAAATAGTGTTAAGTGAAACTATATCAGAATTCTTGAGTGTCACTCAAAATATTATTGAAACCTTTTTGTTAGATCTTGAATTTAACGTCTCACTACACATTGACGCCCCCTTTTTCCCAGGGTAGCAAGATTCTTACGCTTAGAAAAAAGGCCTATGTACTTTGGTTATGAAATATTTTCAAAATGGTTCATAGTGGTTGTGATTTCTTGTTGCAAAAGTTAGCATGGCATATACTGCAATAAGATTGATTGATTGATTGATTGATTGAATATTTAGCGTCATTTTTATGCCATCGAGGGCTAACAGACAATCAGTTAACCTAACCACTGTTTCCTGGGATTAACCAGTACTCGAGCACACCCCATCTCTGCAAGTAACTGATAACTTTCCCACTTGAATCAGTGGTGAGAGACGAATGATAATGAGATACAATGTCATATATCAATCATCACGGAGACTGTTGCCGGCGGGGGATTCGAACTCACGACCCCTGGATTGATAGTCAGACGCGTAACCGACTGAGCTAATTGGGCCCGGCAACTACTGCAATAAGACATCACTGGTGTTTAAAAAGTGACTATTAAAGGATTTCAACATTTATTAATGTATTTATAAGCATTTGAGGACTTCTTTTTTCAAAAAATCTCAGGGTGTCACTGCACCCTCTTTAAAAAAAACAATGTGGTCAACCTACCAGTTATTGTGCATTTTATGTAGATATACATTCCTGCTATGAAAAAAAAATACTTTAAAAAAAATTCTATGTGGAATTCTTTTTTTACCATTGAAATCCTAGACCCTACATAGAACAAAGAACAAAATTCAACTGTGTAGTGAGACCTTAAACAATATAGCTATATAATGATCCACTTTAGATAATAAAAATTGCCTTATCAGATTATTATACTTCTACAGTTGTTGCCCTTGAATTATAAAAAAAAATTGTACAAGTTGATCCTGTCATCACAACACCATAATTGTTGATTGTATCTTGATCTTAATCACAGAGGTCACAGGGGTCACAGGTTCAAACCTCAGTCCGGAGATTTTATAAAGGGTGGCCATTATTTTCCCAAGGACATTTCTACTGAAATTCATACGATGTTCATACACGGCTCATTTAACTGATTGGTGTATACGGTACGTGTGCAATGTCCTGAGAATAGTTTTAAACTCTAACTGAACTCTGTTTGTACAATGATAAATGAACATAAAACATGCACATGTAGTTTGATTAAACACACCACAGTCATGATTGTGTGAAAAACTAGATGTAGATTTATAGCATCATCAGATGAGTGATAAAGCACCAGTGCGGTGTCATACTTTTTTTATCCATGATAAAAACTGATATCATGCACATTATTACTGTCTTGCTAGCTTTTGCGGCGACAGCGGTAGAGCATGTGCTTAACAAATGGGAGTTGTGGGATTGAATCTCCACTAAGGCTACCTACATGTATATGTTTTTGGTAATGCTTTCATTTCTGTTACACTATGTTGATACTTCCATTGCAGGCATGAAGGAATGAAGGGCTTCTACAAGGGACTGTTACCAGGGTTACTGCGAGTCACTCCAGCCTGCTGTATAACGTTTGTGGTATTCGAAAACATGATAACGTATCTCCTACACTCACCTGCACAGGTGACAGAGGAGAGGAACGAGAAAAAGATGTGACGAACATAATGATTAGGCAAAATTTTAATTTGTATTTGAATTGCTGTAATTATCTATCAAATTTACATTTATTATTAATTGTATCAAAGAAAGTGCAGCAGGACTAAATGGTAAAAAGCTGGTAAAACATTTACGGGTTTAAGTGGCTATATAAAAAGTGTTCTTGTTTTGATACTGAGTGTTTTGTTGACGTGTTTCTTGTGATTAACACTGAGGTTGACTGCTATAAAGCCAGAACAAAAAAAATCACAGTTACTTGAGAATAGACTTCAGTGGTAAATACTTCCTGAATATTAGCATGTATAGGAAGCCTGATCAAATAGTGCTACATTATGCTGAAGCGGAGGGAGGCCACCGTGGTGAATGGTCCAAGGAGCTGCCTGAACATCACTTATCTCTCCTTCCTGAAGTTGTGGGATCCAGTCTGGATCGGTCCAAACATCTTTTGAGATTGTTTACAAGTGTCTTTTGGATGGATAGTTCTTTAATATATTTGTCGGAGATATATATGCAATACAACATATTATTTGATTAATTGAACTACAACTTCTAGTTTGACTTGGCAAGTTTCTTTCTTTTTTTTTTTTTAAGAAGTACCCAGACCTTTTCTTCAGATGTCAAGGTTACACAAAGGTCAAGGTCACACTTTAATGTAAAAAAAAAACAACATGAAATTACGTGTCTAGACTGAAACGTCAGTACATGACAATTGATATTCATGGATACATTGCTACCTATTAAAAAATATATTGTTATTTTCACAGACCATTTGGGGGTCATGTGACACTTACCATGTGGCATTTCTTGTTTAAAGATTACTTAATTTTTATAGATTTCCACAGCCAGTTGCTGTGAAAATTTTATTGATGATTTTGAGCTTTTACTGCACTTTATTTGTGGTAAATGTTACTCCCTCGAAGCATAAGTCGAATGGTTTGGTTCTCTTCCATTTTAGCAGAGAGGTGACCATCCTCTGACTAGATGTTAATGGAAGTTAATTTATGCATTTTCTGCTGGAACAGGGGTGGTCTTCACTGGCCATTCTTAAAAATATACTTGGACTTGAACTCAAGAACGAATTTGGAAACACACACTTAGATTTGATTGTTTGAAGCCAACATTTGCAAGCATGTAGGGACATCTATTGTATAGTCAAATAAACTCTCACATTTATTCTTTCTGTCGTAGTAAACTAGACATTTATGGTTGAAATTTGGATTTCCAAGCTCAAGTCTAAGAATATTCTCAAGAATTGTTGGTGAATACGACCCCAGATGTATATGTTTATGTATTTGTTTTAATAAATAAGTTGCATTGATCAACATAAAATACATGTAAACATATTAAGAAAAAAAAAATTGATGATATTAATCAAAATTCAAATGTTTTG
Organism: Panopea generosa; assembly: GCA_029582155.1. Taxonomy (NCBI): domain Eukaryota; kingdom Metazoa; phylum Mollusca; class Bivalvia; order Adapedonta; family Hiatellidae; genus Panopea; species Panopea generosa. Next base: position 23,456,011 of record CM055904.1, on the reverse strand, counting down.
TCAAACTTTCTCTTTAAATTTGGTATGTAATGCTTATTTTCAAAATGGTATGAGTAAAAGTGAACTTTTGATAAAAAAAAAATATATATTTAAAATTAACCAATAAATATTGAAATTGTCAGAATCCAATGATTATTTATCACTTACTATAAATTCCAATGCTTTATTGAGAAATTTCGATGCTTTGAGAAATTTCAATGCTTTATTCAGAAATTTCACTGATTGATATACGTGTGTATTATTTAAGTAAGGCAAATGTTCCAGCCAAAGCTTTTTGGATTTTGTGGACACTATTTTTGTATGAAAAACATAAATTATATATCGGGTGAACAGTCTTTTTAGTGGTGCATAAAAATACTTCATTTTTAGCTTGCTGGGACAAAGTCCAAGGAGAGTTATTGCCATGACCCCGTCGTCATCATTGGCGTCTGTAGACACCCAGGTTAAACTTTTGGGTTTAAGTTTAAGATATCTATGCAACCACTCATTGGATGTGAATGAAACTTTGCATGTATGTTCACCATAGTCAATGGAATACACACAGACAAGAACCATAACCCATAACTCTGGATTGCATTTTGGCACAGTTATGGCCCTTTTTGGACTAAGACACCCAGGGGCCAGCTTTGTTGTCTTCTGGCAACTTTTGTTCAAACTAAGTTGAATCCTTTTTGAAAAATTATAAAAAGGTGATTTTGATGGACAAATTTCAATGAATATTTTGATGGATAAAAATTTTGAAAACATTTTTTCCAAAAGTTTATATTTAAACTTGATTTAATATTTGTCAGATGGCTATTTGAAAATAAAATGAATTTTTTGTCACAATATCAGAGTCTCAGACATTATTGCAAAACATGTAAATTGCATTTACCCTCCACAAATTTGTTTTACTTGACAGATTTTCTAGAGCAAAACATTTGTGTTTACCACAACAAAAGATTTTTTCCTGCTATAGAATTTATATATACATATATAGGCTGACATGTTTACAGATTTCTGTACACGTGTACACGGACACTAATAAACAACATGTTTTTGTTTACACGTTCAAACCTGGGTGTTTTGTATGTGCATTATCTGAGTCATATTTACAGCCAATTACCAGTATATTCTGTAAATGTTTAAATAACTTGCTAAACAAATGGCTGACATGTCGCTCATGACATTGCAGTTTTGAAATAACTCTGGTTCTATGAATGTGACTCCACAGTCATAATGACTGTGAAATATACAAGGATGGTTGGAAAATATTCAATAACAGCCTGTTTCTTCATCAAACGATCTTATAATTATATACTAATTTACCAATTTTACTGGGGTCTAGGGTCATTATTTGAAATCATTAATCGGCAATTAACGATGTGTTAGCCAATCGGTCAATCACGAGCAATATGTTCTTCAAATTTCAATTTTCAACTTATTGAATGGTTTGACCCAGCAAAATGATTTTCTTTGAATAAACACATTAATATTCAGTAGGCTATTTTTACTTTGACCAATCATGTCGAAGGAGTGAACAGTCATGCCACGTGAACATTAAAGTAAAAAATTAAATGTAGCCGACAATGTGGGACGTCAGAATCATGTCTGTAATATAGTACTGTGAATAACAGATAGCAAGCGGTCAATACCAAGAAATCTTTCATAGGACATCACTAACTTAAGGTAGTGTATACAGATATTAAATTAGTAAACGTGTATTGCTTTTAATCGACACAGAACCCTATACATGTGTAAACATGACAGCCCTTTACATATACATATATATACATATATGGAGATAATTATAATTATCTCCCTTTATATATATCATGCATTGTGAAATTGTAAATTCCGTTGTTGTGAATTTAGTTATCTCCCTTTATATATAGATATATATACCCCTCCCCCACCCACCCTAATAAAAAAACACAAACACTTTCTGAAGGGAATTAACACAACAAAAAAATATGCAGAACTGTAGTATAGAGGATAGAGTGTTGGCTGCTCATGCCGGGAGTTTGCAGGTTTGATACCTAGCTCAACCAGATGCCTTTCAGTAAACAATAAACAATACTCAGTACTAGTTCTACCTAGGAAGCAGACTGGAGAGCAGTTCATATAAGCTCTAAGCTTTCTTTGCAATCCAGTTAAAACACATTAGTGCATACTAAACAATTACGGTTTTAATTATTGGCTTGTCTGTGGTAAACTCCAATGAACTGTTCCTATAGTCAGCCATCTGTTGTCATCCACAATTTCTTAACGCACATACATGTATGTATCTTAGAAGTCACTGAAGAAAGTTTGTTGAGGTGTCACTTTGGTGGTGCTCTTTCAGGGTTTTTTTGGTTTACCTCCCTTCATCCAATATGGCCACTGTTACAGAAAAAAGATTATTTTTAAACATCTCCCCAGAAGGTCCTTATTCAGTGTTGAACAAACGTCACATGCTTTGTGCAGGTATCAAGGTTCTAAGTTCATTCTGCATATTCATTTGTTAATGTGATTTTTATAATGGGTTTGTTAATTTGTAGTTTTTGTACATGCAGAGTGAACCTGGAAGCTCTTCCTTTGGATTGAATAGTCTACAATGTGTTGGTGTGCCGTAAAACCCCATTCATTCATTCTTATTTTGTCCTTTTAGAAGATTTAAGATGAAAGCCATGGAGACCAAATGTTTACATTGAGTTGCATAGGGAAATATATAGATATAACACACTTATCTCGATATGTATTCAGTATTTTAATAATAAAACACTACCTCTGAATTGTGTATTTTTTGTGTTTTTTTGCAACAGGAAGTCCTGTCATTGATATGTGTAAGAATTAATACTTTTTGATGCTGCCATTACTTATTAATAAATGTAATCAGGAAAAATCAAAAGATATACTAAAAAAATAAAATTAAGTTACAAAACGAATTAAAGCATCTTATTATCATTTATACACTTTGATAGGAATAATGATTTGGAATTATAAAATCCTAAAAAAACTATATTTTAACCAGATTGTTAAAATAAGAAGCCGATTTCAATTCTAAAATGGATGCAGATACTGACTGAAGACCTTCACTCTGTCATTTGGATACTTTCTTAGATGATCCAAATTCAACAATGTTACCAGTAAGATGAATCAATTTAAAATCAAATTGAAGTCATGTGACTTGTTTGATATATCGTAAAAAGTGTTGCAATTTTTACAGGGAAAGTTTTTTTAATCTAACCTGAGTGCAAAGCCCAAATTCAGTATGCTCTAATACACTTTCTTATCACATAATTAACAGTGCAAGAGTGTAATAAACCCAAATATTTGATATTAACCTAGCATAATATCACTTCCGATTCATTGTTTGGTGTTTTACGTATATAACTCGGCTCTCGTACGTAAATTGCTGATGTACTCTCCGACTTGCCCGAATATATAAATGACGTTGATTTGTCATGGTTAAATGAAGTTATTTTGAGACGTTACGTCATATATTGACTCTGGGAAACAAACATGCCCGATTTTTTTCAAGTTCGTAATAGAGGTGATCTTTTAAATATAGGTTAAATGTTAACTATTCCTGAGATATATGATAAAACAAATCTTACACTGGTGCTCATTTATCATTGAGTTTATCAAACTAGGGGAAAATGATATACTGCTCAGCAGAGCCTCACATAATATCAATAATAAATTCAATAATAAATAACCACTTGTGTAAGATCCTCTATTTATGACAATAATTCCAAGCATGATATAAGTTAGGCCATTATAAATTAATTGCTAGATTATCATCCAAATTTTTCTTAAAAACGGGGAGGGCGGGAGGATTTTATTTTTTATTTTTAAAACCTTTGATGTTTTTTTTTTATTTTTTTTATTTATTTTTTATGAAAATAAAAAGAGTCGGGGTGGCATGAAAATTAGGGGGTGCGCAGGGATGATAATCTAGCAATTAATTTATTATGGCCTTACTTGGTAATTATAAAATTGATTAATAAAACATTTTGTCATTGTCATAAAAAGAAGAAAAAAAGTGACATACTGCCTCAAATGTAGATTGCAGTATTCCTTGGGTGTTGTCCTTTTTATAGATTGGTCTTGTTGTCATGCTATAACTTCATTTACATGGATGTTTTTGCATGTTATCCTTTTGAAATTTGTTCTGAATTCAATTATATGTGGTCATTTATTGTGTAATGTGTCCAAGTAATGATTTAGTTGAGGAAAATTCAAGCTTGAGATGTTTAGTGCACTAGGGTCATATGTTGGCACTCCTGCTTCATTTATAAGTATAAAAATCTATATCAAATTAGTTAATTGAAGATAATGCATATTAATCCGTACATAATTGTGTAATCTCGACACAAGTCAAGCCATTTACAACTACTGGTATTGACATAATAACACAGAGATTTTTTTGTATTTTGAGATGTTCTGTTATTAAAGGCAGTGTAACAGGAAAATTCTTCATGAATTTCTAAAAATATTTTTATTAAAGGGATTATATCAGGATAAAACTTTATAAATGTCTTAAAAAGTAAAATATATTTTTGTTTAAAATGGATAAAAAGCATCTCATTATCATGAATAAATAAAATCCGAATAATTTGGTAATGTCATTTCCATCAAAATGTAAGAAAATCATATTTAGATTGGAGTGGTAAACTTGAAGTTAATTCCCCATTCTAAAAATAGACAGCATTTAAATACTGCTTGATGACATGCACATCATCATTCTTACTCTTTCTAACATTAAACAATTTTAACTACATGTAAACCTGTATCAAGGATCAAATTGAAATGAAAAATGTAATCACTCATTTAATATGTCACAAAATATGTTGCAATTTTAAAGGGAATGTATTGGGGGGAAAAATGTCGTAAAAAAATAAATATTAATTATTAAAATGGTTAAAAGCATCTCATTCATGAATAATATCCGAATTGTTTGATATGTCAAATTAACCAAAATGTGACAAAATTGATATTTAAATTGGAATGGTAAGATTGAAACGAAGTTCCCATTCTAAAAATTGACAGCACTTAAATATTGCTTGACAATATTCAAGCTTTCTAAGAAGTGACAATTTTTGCTACGTTTTACAGATCAAATTGATTTCAAAATGAAATCACCTGACTTATTGACTATGTCTAAAAATATGTTGCACTTTTAAGTGGGAAATTTATTTTAGTCTAACCTAGGCACATAGCCTAAGTTAGGAAATCCCTTTTCATAATATTATTTTAAAATGTTTAAATAGACATCCATTTGGCAATACGGGGCAATACGGGTAATTGAGTATATAATAGGCAATGGTATGTTGGAAAACAATCCTGATAATTCCCTTTAACCAGGAAATCAGTTTTAGTCTTAATTTAGGTATGTAGCCTAAGTTAGGATGGGGTATTATACCATGTGTCTGCGGCATGACACTTCAGTGTGACTGGATGGGGTATTATACCATGTGTCTGTGGCTTGTCACTTCAGTGTGACTGGATGGGGTATTATACCATGTGTCTGTGGCTTGACACTTCAGTGTGACTTGATGGGGTATTATACCATGTGTCTGGGGCTTGACACTTCAGTGTGACTGGATGGGGTATTATACCATGTGTCTGCGGCATGACACTTCAGTGTGACTGGATGGGGTATTATACCATGTGTCTGTGGCTTGTCACTTCAGTGTGACTGGATGGGGTATTATACCATGTGTCTGTGGCTTGACACTTCAGTGTGACTTGATGGGGTATTATACCATGTGTCTGGGGCTTGACACTTCAGTGTGACTGGATGGGGTATTATACCATGTGTCTGCGGCATGACACTTCAGTGTGACTGGATGGGGTATTATACCATGTGTCTGCGGCATGACACTTCAGTGTGACTGGATGGGGTATTATACCATGTGTCTGCTGCATGACACTTCAGTGTGACTGGATGGGGTATTATACCATGTGTCTGTGGCTTGTCACTTCAGTGTGACTGGATGGGGTATTATACCATGTGTCTGTGGCTTGACACTTCAGTGTGACTTGATGGGGTATTATACCATGTGTCTGGGGCATGACACTTCAGTGTGACTGGATGGGGTATTATACCATGTGTCTGCGGCATGACACTTCAGTGTGACTGGATGGGGTATTATACCATGTGTCTGTGGCTTGTCACTTCAGTGTGACTGGATGGGGTATTATACCATGTGTCTGTGGCTTGACACTTCAGTGTGACTTGATGGGGTATTATACCATGTGTCTGGGGCTTGACACTTCAGTGTGACTGGATGGGGTATTATACCATGTGTCTGCGGCATGACACTTCAGTGTGACTGGATGGGGTATTATACCATGTGTCTGCGGCATGACACTTCAGTGTGACTGGATGGGGTATTATACCATGTGTCTGCTGCATGACACTTCAGTGTGACTGGATGGGGTATTATACCATGTGTCTGCGGCATGACACTTCAGTGTGACTGGATGGGGTATTATACCATGTGTCTGCGGCATGACACTTCAGTGTGACTGGATGGGGTATTATACCATGTGTCTGTGGCTTGACACTTCAGTGTGACTGGATGGGGTATTATACCATGTGTCTGTGGCTTGACACTTCAGTGTGGCTGGATGGGGTATTATACCATGTGTCTGGCTTGACACTTCAGTGTGACTGGATGGGGTATTATACCAAGTGTCTGTGGCTTGACACTTCAGTGTGACTGGATGGGGTATTATACCATGTGTCTGTGGCTTGACACTTCAGTGTGACTGGATGGGGTATTATACCATGTGTCTGTGGCTTGACACTTCAGTGTGACTGGATGGGGTATTATACCATGTGTCTGTGGCTTGACACTTCAGTGTGACTGGATGGGGTATTATACCATGTGTCTGTGGCTTGTCACTTCAGTGTGACTGGATGGGGTATTATACCATGTGTCTGCGGCATGACACTTCAGTGTGACTGGATGGGGTATTATACCATGTGTCTGTGGCTTGACACTTCAGTGTGACTGGATGGGGTATTATACCATGTTTCTGTGGCTTGTCACTTCAGTGTGACTGGATGGGGTATTATACCATGTGTCTGTGGCTTGTCACTTCAGTGTGACTGGATGGGGTATTATACCATGTGTCTGTGGCTTGACACTTCAGTGTGACTGGATGGGGTATTATACCATGTGTCTGTGGCTTGACACTTCAGTGTGACTGGATGGGGTATTATACCATGTGTCTGTGGCTTGTCACTTCAGTGTGACTGGATGGGGTATTATACCATGTGTCTGTGGCTTGACACTTCAGTGTGACTTGATGGGGTATTATACCATGTGTCTGTGGCTTGTGACTTCAGTGTGACTTGATGGGGTATTATACCATGTGTCTGTGGCTTGTCACTTCAGTGTGACTGGATGGGGTATTATACCATGTGTCTGCGGCATGACACCTCAGTGTGACTGGATGGGGTATTATACCATGTGTCTGTGGCTTGACACTTCAGTGTGACTGGATGGGGTATTATACCATGTGTCTGTGGCTTGACACTTCAGTGTGACTGGATGGGGTATTATACCATGTGTCTGTGGCTTGTCACTTCAGTGTGACTGGATGTGGTATTATACCATGTGTCTGCGGCATGACACTTCAGTGTGACTGGATGGGGTATTATACCATGTGTCTGTGGCTTGACACTTCAGTGTGACTGGATGGGGTATTATACCATGTGTCTGTGGCTTGTCACTTCAGTGTGACTGGATGGGGTATTATACCATGTGTCTGTGGCTTGACACTTCAGTGTGACTTGATGGGGTATTATACCATGTGTCTGTGGCTTGTCACTTCAGTGTGACTGGATGGGGTATTATACCATGTGTCTGTGGCTTGTCACTTCAGTGTGACTGGATGGGGTATTATACCATGTGTCTGCGGCATGACACTTCAGTGTGTCTGGATGGGGTATTATACCATGTGTCTGTGGCTTGACACTTCAGTGTGACTGGATGGGGTATTATACCATGTGTCTGTGGCTTGTCACTTCAGTGTGACTGATGGGGTATTATACCATGTGTCTGTGGCTTGACACTTCAGTGTGACTGGATGGGGTATTATAGCATGTGTCTGTGGCTTGTCACTTCAGTGTGACTGGATGGGGTATTATACCATGTGTCTGTGGCTTGTCACTTCAGTGTGACTGGATGGGGTATTATACCATGTGTCTGCGGCATGACACTTCAGTGTGACTGGATGGGGTATTATACCATGTGTCTGTGGCTTGTCACTTCAGTGTGACTGGATGGGGTATTATACCATGTGTCTGTGGCTTGTCACTTCAGTGTGACTGGATGGGGTATTATACCATGTGTCTGTGGCTTGTCACTTCAGTGTGACTGGATGGGGTATTATACCATGTGTCTGTGGCTTGTCACTTCAGTGTGACTGGATGGGGTATTATACCATGTGTCTGTGGCTTGTCACTTCAGTGTGACTGGATGGGGTATTGTACCATGTGTCTGTGGCTTGTCACTTCAGTGTGACTGGATGGGGTATTATACCATGTTTCTGCGGCATGACACTTCAGTGTGACTAGATGGGGTGTTATACCATGTGTCTGTGGATTGTCACTTCAGTGTGGCAGCTCTTAGAATGCTGTATCAAGTAGACACCATTGTGATATAACTGAACGTTGTTGAAAGGAATGCTAAACATCATACAACAACAACAACTGTGACATCAACAACTCAATTGTATATTAAATCTCCTTAGATATCGGCACATTTGATTTATTACAATTATATCAGATATCAATAGAGTTATGGATATATATCAAATGAGCCTTTTCTTATATTCTGTTGGGTTATATTATATATCAGCCGAGCTATGGTTATACACCAAAAGTGCCCCCATTTATATCATCACATTATGTTGGGATATATATCAAGAATTCCATGATTATATATCAAATGAGCTATTTATTACATCAGCATTGTATGATGTGTTATATATAAATCAATCTTTGGTTAGCTGTCAAATGAACCTCCTTCTATATCAACACAATATGTTGGGTTATAGATAAATCAATCTTTGGTTTGATATCAAATGAGACTCCTTTTATATCAACACAATATGTTGAGTTATAGATAAATCAATCTTTGGTTAGATATCAAATGAGCCTCCTTTTATATCAACACAATATGTTGGGTTATAGATAAATCAATCTTTGGTTAGATATCAAATGAGCCTCCATTTATATCAACACAATATGTTGGGTTATAGATAAATCAATCTTTGGTTTGATATCAAATGGGCCTCCTTTTATATCAACACAATATGTTGGGTTATAGATAAATCAATCTTTGGTTAGATATCAAATGAGCCTCCATTTATATCAACACAATATGTTGGGTTATAGATAAATCAATATTTGGTTTGATATCAAATGTGCCTCCTTTTATATCAACACAATATGTTGGGTTATAGATAAATCAATCTTTGGTTAGATATCAAATGGGCCTCCTTTTATATCAACATAATATGTTGGGTTATAGATAAATCAATCTTTGGTTAGATATCAAATGAGCCTCCTTTTATATCAACACAATATGTTGGGTTATAGATAAATCAATCTTTGGTAAGATATCAAATGAGCCTCCATTGATATCAACACAATATGTTGGGTTATAGATAAATCAATCTTTGGTTAGATATCAAATGAGCCTCCATTTATATCAACACAATATGTTGGGTTATAGATAAATCAATCTTTGGTTTGATATCAAATAGGCCTCCTTTTATATCAACACAATATGTTGGGTTATAGATAAATCAATCTTTGGTTAGATATCAAATGGGCCTCCTTTTATATCAACACAATATGTTGGGTTATAGATAAATCAATCTTTGGTTAGATATCAAATGAGCCTCCTTTTATATCAACACAATATGTTGGGTTATAGATTAATCAATCTTTGGTAAGATATCAAATGAGCCTCCATTGATATCAACACAATATGTTGGGTTATAGATAAATCAATCTTTGGTTAGATATCAAATGGGACTCCTTTTATATCAACACAATATGTTGGGTTATAGATAAATCAATCTTTGGTTAGATACCAAATGGGTCTCCATTTATATCAACACAATATGTTGGGTTATAGATAAATCAATCTTTAGTTAGATACCAAATTGGCCTCCATTTATATCAACACAATTTGTTGGGTTATAGATAAATCAATCTTTGGTTAGATACCAAATGGGCCTCCTTTTATATCAACACAATATGTTGGGTTATAGATAAATCAATCTTTGGTTAGATATCAAATGAGCCTCCTTTTATATCAACACAATATGTTGGGTTATAGATAAATCAATCTTTGGTTAGATATCAAATGAGCCTCCATTTATATCAACACAATATGTTGGGTTATAGATAAATCAATCTTTGGTTATATATCAAATGAGCCTCCTTTTATATCAACACAATATGTTGGGTTATAGATAAATCAATCTTTGGTTAGATATCAAATGGGCCTCCATTTATATCAACACAATATGTTGGGTTATAGATAAATCAATCTTTGGTTAGATAACAAATGAGCCTCCTTTTATATCAACACAATATGTTGGGTTATAGATAAATCAATCTTTGGTTAGATATCAAATGGGCCTCCATTTATATCAACACAATATGTTGGGTTATAGATAAATCAATCTTTGGTTAGATATCAAATGGGCCTCCATTTATATCAACACAATATGTTGGGTTATAGATAAATCAATCTTTGGTTATATATCAAATGGGCCTCCTTTTATATCAACACAATATGTTGGGTTATAGATAAATCAATCTTTGGTTAGATATCAAATGAGCCTCCTTTTATATCAACACAATATGTTGGGTTATAGATAAATCAATCTTTGGTTAGATATCAAATGGGCCTCTATTTATATCAACACAATATGTTGGGTTATAGATAAATCAATCTTTGGTTAGATATCAAATGAGCCTACTTTTATATCAACACAATATGTTGGGTTATAGATAAATCAATCTTTGGTAAGTTATCAAATGGGCCTCCTTTTATATCAACACAATATGTTGGGTTATAGATAAATCAATCTTTGGTTAGATATCAAATGAGCCTCCTTTTATATCAACACAATATGTTGGGTTATAGATAAATCAATCTTTCGTTAGATATCAAATGGGCCTCCTTTTATATCAACACAATATGTTGGGTTATAGATAAATCAATCTCTGGTTAGATATTAAATGAGCCTCCTTTTATATCAACATAATATGTTGGGTTATAGATAAATCAATCTTTGGTCAGATACCAAATGGGCCTCCATTTATATCAACACAATATGTTGGGTTATAGATAAATCAATCTTTGGTTAGATATCAAATAAGCCTCCTTTTATATCAACACAATATGTTGGGTTATAGATAAATCAATCTTTGGTTAGATACCAAATGGGCCTCCATTTATATCAACACAATATGTTGGGTTATAGATAAATCAATCTTTGGTTAGATACCAAATGGGCCTCCATTTATATCACACAATATGTTTAGTTATAGATAAATCAATCTTTGGTAAGATACCAAATGAGCCTCCTTTTATATCAAAACAATATGTTGGGTTATAGATAAACCAATCTTTGGTTAGATACCAAATGGGCCTCCATTTATATCAACACAATATGTTCGGTTATAGATAAATCAATCTTTGGTTAGATACCAAATGGGCCTCCATTTATATTAACACAATATGTTCGGTTATAGATAAATCAATCTTTGGTTAGATACCAAATGGGCCTCCATTTATATCAACACAATATGTTCGGTTATAGATAAATCAATCTTTGGTAAGATACCAAATGGGCCTCCTTTTATATCAACACAATATGTTGGGTTATAGATAAATCAATCTTTGGTTAGATATCAAATGATAATTCTTTTCTATCAACACAATATGTTGAGTTATAGATAAATCAATCTTTGGTTAGATACCAAATGGGTCTCCATTTATATCAACACAATATGTTCGGTTATAGATCAATCAATCTTTGGTTAGATACCAAATGGGCCGCCTTTTATATTAACACAATATGTTGGGTTATAGATATCAATCTTTGGTTAGATACCAAATGGGCCTCCATTTATATCAACACAATATGTTCGGTTATAGATTAATCAATCTTTGGTTAGATACCAAATGGGCCTCCATTTATATCAACACAATATGTTGGGTTATAGATAAATCAATCTTTGGTTAGATACCAAATGGGCCTCCATTTATATCAACACAATATGTTCGGTTATAAATAAATCAATCTTTGGTTAGATATCAAATGTGCCTCCTTTTATATCAACACAATATGTTGGGTTATAGATAAATCAATCTTTGGTAAGAAACCAAATGAGCCTCCTTTTATATCAACACAATATGTTCGGTTATAGATAAATCAATCTTAGGTTAGATACCAAATGAGCCTCCTTTTATATCAACACAATACGTTGGGTTATAGATAAATCAATCTTTGGTTAGATACCAATTGAGCCTCCATTTATATCAACACAATTTGTTGGGTTATAGATAAATCAATCTTTGGTTAGATATCAAATGTGCTTCATTTTATATCAACACAATATGTTGGGTTATAGATAAATCAATCTTTGGTTAGATACCAAATGATCATCCTTTTATATCAACACAATATGTTGGATTATAGATAAATCAATCTTTGGTTAGATACCAAATGAGCCTCCTTTTATATCAACATAATATGTTGGGTTATAGATAAATCAATCTTTGGTTAGATACCAAATGGGCCTCCATTGATATCAACACAATATGTTCGGTTATAGATATATCAATCTTTGGTTAGATACCACATAGGCCTCCATTTATATCAACACAATATGTTTGGTTATAGATAAATAAATCTTTGGTTAGATATCAAATGAGCCTCCTTTTATATCAACACAATATGTTGGGTTATAGATAAATCAATCTTTGGTTAGATACCAAATGAGCCTCCTTTTATATCAACACAATATGTTTGGTTATAGATAAATCAATCTTTGGTTAGATATCAAATGAGCCTCCATTTATATCAACACAATATGTTGGGTTATAGATAAATCGATCTTTGGTTAGATATCAAATGGGCCTCCTTTTATATCAACACTATATGTTGGGTTATAGATAAATCAATCTTTGGTTAGATACCAAAATGAGCCTCCTTTTATATCAACACTATATGTTCGGTTATAGATAAATCAATCTTTGGTTAAATACCAAATTAGCGTCCTTTTACATCAACACAATATGTTGGGATATAGATCAATCAATCTTTGGTTAAATACTAAATGAGCCTCCATTTATATCAACACAATATGATTGGTTATAGATAAATCAATCTTTGGTTAGATACCAAATGAGCCTCCTTTTATAACAACACAATATGTTGGGTTATAGATAAATCAATCTTTGGTTAGATACCAAATGAGCCTCCTTTTATATCAACACAATATGTTCGGTTATAGATAAATCAATCTTTGGTTAGATACCAAATGAGCCTCCATTTATATCAACACAATATGTTGGGTTATAGATAAATCAATCTTTGGTTAGATACCAAATGAGCCTCCATTTATATCAACACAATATGTTCGGTTATAGATCAATCAATCTTTGGTTAAATACTAAATGAGCCTCCATTTATATCAACACAATATAATTGGTTATAGATAAGTCAATCTTTGGTTAGATACCAAATGAGCCTCCTTTTATATCAACACAATATGTTGGGTTAAAGATAAATCAATCTTTGGTTAGATACCAAATGAGCCTCCTTTTATATCAACACAATATGTTCGGTTATAGATAAATCAATCTTTGGTTAGATACCAAATGAGCCTCCATTTATATCAACACAATATGATCGGTTATAGATAAATAAATCTTTGGTTAGATACCGAATGATCCTCCTTCTATATCAACACAATATGTTGGGTTATAGATAAATCAATCTTTGGTTAGATATCAAACGGGCCTCCATTTATATCAACACAATATGTTGGGTTATAGATAAATCAATCTTTGGTTAGATATCAAATGAGCCTCCATTTATATCAACACAATATGATCCGTTATAGATAAATCAATTTTTGGTTAGATAACAAATGGGCCTCCATTTATATCAACACAATATGTTGGGTTATAGATAAATCAATCTTTGGTTAGATATCAAATGAGCCTCCATTTATATCAACACAATATGATCGGTTATAGATAAATCAATCTTTGGTTAGATATCAAATGGGCCTCCATTTATATCAATACATTATGTTGGGTTATAGATAAATCAATCTTTGGTTAGATATCAAATGAGACTCCTTTTATATCAACACAATATGTTGGGATATAGATAAATCAATCTTTGGTTAGATACCAAATGAGCCTCCTTTTATATCAACACAATATGTTGGGTTATAGATAAATCAATCTTTGGTTAGATATCAAATGAGCCTCCATTGATATCAACACAATATGTTGGGTTATAGATAAATCAATCTTTGGTGAGATATCAAATGAGCCTCCTTTTATATCAACACAATTTGTTGGGTTATAGATGAATCAATCTTTGGTTAAATACCAAATGGGCCTCCTTCTATATCAACACAATATATTCGGTTATAGATAAATCGATCTTTGGTGAGATATCAAACGAGCCTCCTTTTATAACAACACAATATGTTGGGTTATAGATAAATCAATCTTTGGTTAAATACCAAATGGGCCTCCTTCTATATCAACACAATATGTTCGGTTATAGATAAATCAATCTTTGGTTAGATATCAAATGAGCCTCCTTCTATATCAACACAATATGTTGGGTTATAGATAAACCAATCTTTGGTTAGATATCAAATGAGTCTCCATTTATATCAACACAATATGTTGGGTTATAGATAAATCAATCTTTGGTTAGATACCAAATGGGTCTCCATTGATATCAACACAATATGTTGGGTTATAGATAAATCAATCTTTGGTTAGATACCAAATGAGACTCCTTCTATATCAACACAATATGTTGGGTTATAGATAAATCAATCATTGGTTAGATACCAAATTGGCCTCCATTTAAATCAACACAATATGTTCGGTTATAGATAAATCAATCTTTGGTTAGATACCAAATGGGCCTCCATTTATATCAACAATATATGATTGGTTATAGATAAATCAATCTTTGGTTAGATATCAAATGAGCCTCCATTTAAATCAACACAATATGTTGGATTATAGATAAATCAATCTTTGGTTTGATATCAAATGAGCCTCCATTGATATCAATTTTTGTAAGTTATCTCCAACTATTATTTATCTGAAATGTTATATCAATATTTTCTAAACAGATCAAACCGACCCAGTAAGCTCAGTTGTTTGTGCGTCCGACTATCAATTCAGGAGTCATTAGTTCGAATCCCAACTCGACAAAAGTCTCCGTGATGATTTATATATACACCATTGCGTCTTCTTATCCTTCGTCCTTCACCGATAGGTCAAGTGCGGCAGTTTTCAGTTTCTTGCGGAGATGGGTGTTTTAGAGTCCTGATTAGCCTTCGAAGATCCCAGAAAAGAGAAATGATCAGCTGTTAAGCCCTCGATATCATAAAACTGGCGCTAACTATCCATTCAATCAATTAATCAATCAATAAAACTGATGACGTCACGCTAGTTTTAAAAATTGCAGAATGATAATTTAATATTGCCTTCAAGTTTTACTATCATAACAATATAAACTGATACAAATAACATATATTCATACTTTTTATGTGACCATGAAATATATTGCCTTCAACCATTTGCAAGAGTAATGCCCCTTTTCAAAATAGAAACGAAATTAAAGTTACCCACACCTACTGGGATATTCAAACTTGCATCGTGCAGATGTATGAAAACGAATTAAACTGCCGTGTGAACTTGAAATGCTAGTAACTGCATACAGTTTAACTCCATAAAACCATGTTTTGTTGCTGAAATACTTATGACTTCTGTTATATTGACATTTGATTGTGGACCGTGGAATCCGAATTGTTCGTCAGTTCAGCTGAAATGAAGGATTGTGGTTTTATTGATAAACAACCACGCGTGACCTTATCAAAGCATATAACCAAGATAACATAGGTTATACTATTTGCAAAGTGGTATTACGCCTTCACGGATTTATCAGAATGAAAGGCTGCTTAAGATAAATTATTCCAAACCATTTGAATTTCACCGGCAATCATATCGTTGATTAAACTTGATACTTGTGATAGAGAGACTACACATGTGACCTGGGCCGTTCTTACAATGTTTGACGGATATCAGTCAAAGCCGGTTTTGATTAAATATTTTCTTCCATACACGTATGGGATGGATACTTCTCGTTTAAATTCTCCATATCAACTTGCTTGTTTGAGTTGAAGAGTGCGTTGGTCTATGCGTACATATTTACAGTTGTTAATATGTCTTGTTTGGTATTAACAATGAATATGAACAGTGTAAATGGGATTCTTAAGGGTTTGTGAAAGAACAGTAGGTGGTTTTTTTTCGGGAATTTTTTAAATAAAGGGTGTTTATCGGGGGATAGATCTACACGAAAGAGCTGATTGGAAGAAATCGACCAATTCAATAAGAAAGTTCAATAACATGACATATAAAAACAACAATAGAAAACAAGAACAACAAAGACAACAAAGACAACAACAACAACAACAACAACAGTAGCAGAAGCAACAAAAACCAACGTCGACAACAGTAATATACTGACATAAACGAGCGCAGTTGCAACAACATCAGCAAACTCAAAATCATTAGTATCAACATCAGCAGCAACATAATTATCAACTTAAAGAGTAGTTATTTCAGCAACTTAATTATAAGCGCTTGAATCAATAGCAACGGCAGAAAGAACAACAAACTACACTACAAAAATGTTAAGTTTTATGAAATAATAACTGGACAAAAGTAACAAAATGGAATTTGAGGAAGATAACTTAAAACATTCAACACCGCAAGACGTAACGGTTCAAGAACCAAAACCAAAGAAAAAGGTTGTGATTAATGACACAAATTTGAAAAAAGAAAAAAGTGAATTTCGGGTTAATTTCGAATCTACCAGTGTTCTATGGCGTGTAACAGCGCTGGCATTTTTGACAGGTTTTCTGTGTCTCGTGATAGCTTACGGCACACCTTATTGGTTATACGTAAATGATGCTACAGGAAGTGACATCATACATTTTGGTCTATGGAGTCAATGTTTGGCCATTACAAATTGCACGTATCGTGATGTCCCATCAGGTAAGTACCATGTTTTATTTTATTTGTTACGACGTCGATCTTATATAAATTATGCTAGCATGTGTTTAATTCACAGTTTGTTTGTGTGTTTTTTGCATTAAGTTGGAACAAAGAGCGCTTTTGTATGGGCTGAGTTAAAACATTTTAAAATAAATGAAAAATAACAATAAATTGCACAAAGTACAATGTGTGCCATTTTCTACTATACTTTATTACTACATACTCTTGAAGACCATACATAGTACATGTAAAACAATGATCCTCATTCTACTTCTAACAACGCACAGTACTTCTAACACATTGTACTTCTTACAACACTATATTTCTTACAGATTTTACTTCTTACAAGACACTATATTTCTTACACATTTTTACTTCTTAAAACACGCTATACTTATTACACAATTTACTTCTAACAACACACTATATTTCTTACACAATTTACTTCTTACAACACCCTACACATCTTATAAATTTTATTTCTTACAACACGATGTACTTTTTACATATTTTTCTTTTTGCAACATGCTATACTTATTACACAATTTAATTCTGACAGCACGCTGTACTTCTTACACAATTTACTTCTTGCAACACGTTGTACTTCCTACATATTCTACTTCTTACAACACACTATACTTCTTGCATATTCTATTTCTTACAACACACAATACTTTTTATATATTTACCTTCTTAAAACACACTATACTTATTACACATTCTACTTCTTACAACACACTATATTTCTTACACAGTCTACTTCTAACAACATACTATAGGTTTTATACATTCTATTTCTTACAACACACTATATTTTTACACTTTCTATTTCTAACAACAAACTTTGTTTTTTTACACATTCTACTTGTAACAATACACTATATACGTTTTATACATTCTACTTCTTACAACGCACTATACGTTTTATACATTCTTCTTCTTACAACACACTATACGTTTGATTAATTCTACTTCTTGCAACACACTATACGTTTTATACATTTATCTTATTATAACACACTATATTTTTACAAATTCTTCTTCTTACAACGGACTATATTTCTTACACATTCTACTTCTAACAACACACTATACGTCTTACACATTGTTATTCTTACAACACACTATATTTTTACACATTCTACTTCTGCCAAAACACTATATTTTTACACATTCTACTTCTTACAACACACTATACGTTTTATACATTCTATTTCTTATAACAAACTATATTTTTACAAATTCTATTTCTAATAAAACTCTATACGTTTTATACATTCTATTTCTAACAACACACTATATTTCTTACCAATTCTACTTCTAACAAAACACTATACGTTTCATACATTCTATTTCTTACAAAATACTACATTTCTTACACATTCTACTTCTTACAACACACTATACGTTGTACACATTCTATTTCTAACAACACACTATATTTTTACACATTCTAACAAAACACTATACGTTTTATACATTCTACTTCTTACAATACACTATACGTTTTATACATTCTATTTCTAACAACACAATATATTTTAAACCATTCTGCTTCTTACAAATGCACTATAATTCTTACACATTCTACTTCTAACAATGCACTTTATTTCTTACACAATAAACTTCTTACAACACACTTTATTTTTACACATTATATTTCTAACAACACACTATATTATTACACATTCTATTTCTAACAACACACTTTATTTTTACTCATTCTACTTCTTACAACACACTATACGTTTTATACATTCTACTTCTTACAACACACTATATTTTTACACATTCTACTTCTTACAACACACTATACGTTTTATACATTCTACTTCTTACAACACACTATATTTTTACCCATTCTATTTCTGACAAAACACTATATTTTTACACATTCTACTTCTTACAACACACTATACGTTTTATACATTCTATTTCTTACAACACACTCTACGTTTTATACATTCTACTTCTTACAATACACTATACATTTTGTAAATTCTATTTCTTACAACACACTATATTTTTACACATTCTACTTCTGATAAAACACTATATTTTTAAACATTCTACTTCTTACAACACACTATACGTTTTATACATTCTATTTCTCACAACACAATATACATTTTATACATTATACTTCTTACAACACACTTTATTTCTTACACAATTATCATCTTACAACACACTATATTTTTACACATTTTGTTTCTTACAACGCACTTTATTTCTTACACATTCTACTTCTAAAAACGCACAATTCGTTTCATACATTCTACTTCTTACAACACACTATATTTCTTACACTATTTGCTTCTTACAACACATTGTGTTTTTACACATTCTACTTCTTACTACACATTATATATGTACACATTTTATTTCTTACAACGCACTATATTTCTTACACATTCAACTTCTTACAACACACTATAGGTTTTATACATTCAACTTCTTACAACACACTATACGTTTTATACATTCTATTTCTAACAACACACTATATTTCTTACACATTCTTCTTCTTACAACACACTATACGTTTTATACATTATATTTCTTACAACACACTATATTTGTTAGACATTCTACTTCAAACAACACACTATACTTCTTACACATTATTTTTCTTATAAACACTTCTATTTACACATTATTTTTCTAACAACACACTATATTTTTACACATTCTACTTCTAACAATACACTATACTTCTTACACATTATTTTTCTTATAACACACTATATTTTTACACATTCTACTTTTAACAACACACTGTACTTCTTACACATTATTTTTCTTATAAAATACTTTCTTTTAACACATTTTTTTTTTATAACACACTATATTTTTACACATTCTACTTGTAACAATACACAATACTTCTTACACATTATTTTTCTTATAAAATACTTTCTTTTTACACATTCTACTTCTAACAACACACTATGCTTTTTATGCATTCTTTTTCGTTCAATACACTATACGTATATGATACGTATTTCTGACAACAGACTATACTTTTTACACATTCTACTTGTAACAACACACTATACTGCTTACGACTCTGTTTCTTATAACACACCATAATTTATTTATTCTGATACATGTCATTGCGTAGCTTATTCAAAGTTTGAGAATTAAGCACTTCTCACAAAATACAATATTTATTACAACATTTTTTCAGATGATTTGGTTTTCCTCCAAAGCCTACTGATCAGTTTTATTATTTGCATGTTCATATATTTATTCTAAATACTTATTGTCGATTATTATTTTTGTTGTTGCATGGTGTTCAACAAATTTTCAAGTCGTACATATATCGCGACGGTGTCTACATGAGACAGTTTTCTAAGCGCTGTCACTCTGGAATATCATGCCGCAGACACATGGTATGACACCCCACCTAGTAATGTTAAACCATTTTCAAGTCTACGCTATGGCCCAGCCGGTGATCGAACCCACGACCTTCCGCATGCGAGGCGAATGCTTAACCCCTTGACCAACGCTACTGTTCTTAATGTCGACAGTCAAATATGTATAAATAGAAGTAAGTTATTTTTCAAAGTTAAAATGAAAATATGCTTTATTTCTATGTATTTCTTCACGACAATATCAATAACGAAAACGAATTAAAGTTTATGTACGCCACTACCGAATTGCGCCCCTCTTTTTGTGACGTTAACACAACTCTCGCGTTAAACGTCCTATGTAATTTGGTATAGAATTTAGTTTTAGAACTGATATAGTGAATGTGATTGCTTGCTGCAGATGAGTAGAATAAAAGCTGACAGATTATATACTGCATTAAGGAACCACTGGTATTAAATAGTGATCTTTTTTTCAAGTTCTTTGAAAATAAAAACACAAGTTTATTCTAGGTTGTATGAACACAGTGCGAGGTTTCGGCTCCATTGGTGTCGTCTGCGGATTGGTTTTGTGTCTTCTGCTGCTGTGCTATATACGTAGACCAGCAAACAGACGTCGTTTGTCTGTGGCACTGGTAACCAGCTGTTTTCTCACAGGTAACGTTGTTTATATACGATTTTTGCTAGAAAAAAACAATACAACTTACTGATATTTCGTTTTTTGTTTCGATTGCGAAAAAGTTATTATAACTTAGACAAGTCACGCCCAAACTTCTTACTGGGTAGAACCAGTACTAAACATATGCAGATAAAGTGACTTGCCCAAGGACACTACACATAGTCATTGTGGATGTTCAAACCCACGTCCCTTCGATCTTGGGTCCGGTGCTCTACCAATGGAACACGCACCACAGTCAATAGCTGTCGCTATGATATCAATTTCTGACTATTTTGATATCGTACTGGGAAGTGTTAGTACAGGGACATTACTCGGGTTGACATACGTTACTTGCCATTCATGCCACGGCCTGTATTTAAAGAACATTCATTTTCTATTAAAAACGTACGTGCACGATCGACATATCTCTCTATCTTATCTGATTGTTCCTTGGAGATATGAACTTGATAATTTATCTTTCGTTCTGGTCATATTATTGTTGTGAATATATACCATGTAATGGAATCAATTAAATGTGTTTAAACTAGAATGTTTTTTAATGTGACACAAACTATTCAATTCTGACTTAAGGTTTACGGACCCTGAAAAATCGGTATTTTCCGGGTTATATCGGTACATTTCGGAAGGTCACGTTACCGACCATGTGACCATGATAAACGATCACGTGATCTTGATTTTGAGCTGATTTAAAGATGGCTGAACAAACGCGCGATCGACGAGGCCGCTTTGCATCTTGCAAAAAAGAGACGACTCCTCATAAAAGTGAAACATCATACGACTTGAGAGTAGAGCACAGCCACGTTACAACTGATTTTGTGGAGGTAGAGAGTTCTACCCAATCTAGGACTGTAAATGACAGCTGGAAAGAAGGCAGACGTGTTGTGGAGTTCGCCGTGTTGTTGGAGGGGCTGAAATTTTGTAAATTGTGTCGACTTGGGCCTATTCCCTAATCCATGGAGAATGTTATTGGTGAACTAAAGAAAGGATTAGGAGGATATTTGTATGTGAAATGCTTGAACACTGATTGCGGTCACGTGAACTGTGTTGCGTATGGAAAATTGGTGAAAGGAAGTAAACAGGGTGCGTCGAGTTTTGCTGTCAACACAAAGCTTGGAACAGGTAACTGGTTTTACATGTAATTCTCTCGAATATATAAATTATTAAATTGAAACTGAATCTCCACTATTGATTTATATTGGTTTAATTAGTGAATTATTGTGATTTCACGCAAACTTTTACTTACATCTTCGTACACAAGTCATTTCGTACCCAGCAAAAATAGGTCAGTTCGTACCCGAATTTGGGGACATTTCATACCCAAATCTCAAGTCTAATGCCTTAGTAATGTTTGTGTTGATTTTTGTATTAAACATACGTGAACATTTATAGAAATTCCGTCAAACGTTTATGTAGTTACTGATAAAAAATCACTCAAAAGCTCAAAGTGGAATATCATACTGTTACAAATGCATTCAGTACTCCAACCATTTCACATTAATATTGTGTTTTATGCATTAGCTATAAAATTTGTGTTAATTTACCACAGTTTGAAATTTATGTAAAACTATCAGCCAGCATAATTCATACACATTTAATTACTATGAATGGAATTCATCGCAGTATAGGCCTACTGTTAACTAGATGTTGCTGTGTATTTTCAGCCATGATTGACAGTGTGGGAGAAGTAGTTACAAGCAGGGAGATCTTGTTCAAGACATTCTCAGCATACAGTATAATGCCCATGATGCTGTTGAAGATGTACGCGCTTTGATGAAACTGTTCCAACATTGTTGTACATTAGTAACTGATATTATGAAGTTCACTTTTCCTCTAAAAGCAGTGTTTCACCAGTGTCAATCTTCAAAAGAAAAGGCGAATCATTTACCATCATTGACATGTCTGGTTACGAATAGTGTTTGTAAACTTCCTACAGCTGAAAATATCGCGTCATCTGGTCTAAACCTGGAGCATCTGAGGAAAATTTATATGCGTGATGGTGAAGATGGACTGCAAAGTACATTCACAATGAAAAATAGTGAAGGACAACCACGTGTGACCAACACAAAACGAACACTTGAGACTGATCTTCCTAAACTTGCTGATTTCTTGCAAAAAACAGTGCATAGTTAAAACGTGCGTCTTTATACGGATCTTCGTTTTATTTGTTATATTAGATGAGTTTCAACAACTTTCCATTACAGGAAGGCAGTATATTTCTAATAATGTTACTGGGTCAAGGAGATTCAATTTTACTCTTTGAAAGATTCTTACTTTTGACATTAGTCACAAAATTCAAATAATCTCAAAGACAAGGTCATGTTGTCAATACATTACCTTTTGTTAAACAAACTGTCAGATTATGATTTTCTTGTATCTGCAGATACCATGAAACATACAATAGGTAATATTTGTTTTTGCCTTATAAGTTTTGTCCTTGTGAACATTCAGTGTTTTGTGCAGTTGAACTTCGAAATCTCAACCTATTTTACTTGAAACCATTTTCTTTCTACCAAATAGTTTTTGTTAATTTCTTCTGTGATGGTTGTAATTATATTGCTCATGAACAATGGAATCTAATTTCAGCCCTTCTGTGCTCATCTTATTTCAATAAACAGTGAAAATTGTCTCATGTACAACTTTCATAACTCGGTAAGACTTGGGATGGCATACAGAAAAAGGCGTTTATTTGTTGTTATAGATATTGAATAAAACACATGATTTTATACTGAAAAGAATGTCTTTTCTTATTAAAGTAAGTTGTTTTATTGTATTGTATGTCTCATATTGTTTCTAAGTAGAGGTTGAAGCATTATTTGATATTCTGATACAAATGCAAGATAAAAGCTGAATTTTTACATGAAATTGTCTCCCTTGAAATTTGGTACCAAAGTCATTAAACAGTGTGTTGTGAACAAAGTAGACGGTAAAAGTTTCTTTTTTTTCATATTTTATCCTTTAACAATGGTAGAAAATTTGTATTTGGATTTTATATTGTGAAAATGTATAGAAAGGGTAGAAAATTCAGTCAAAAACATTGTATATTTGGACTTTACATAAAAAAGGCACAAACTGCAGGGTCGATATTCTCCCATATTGCATTGAATTTTTTTTGTGTGTGAAGAATTGTCAAAAATGAGTAATGCAAGATAAAAAGTAATGTCATATGAACTCAACAAGGTATATTACACCAATTTATTCCTCAATTTGGTAAAATGACACAAGATTTAGTGTAGCTAGGTATTTGCTCATTGAGGGTCTTCTCGGAAAAGTGGGGGTGTCGACTTCAAATGCACATTTCTCAAGTTTTGATCGGTAAATTTTAATTAAAGTTTATATTTGGGTGTCTTAATGGATGCTTAACAAGAAATCATCAAGTATGTGACCATTTCCAAACATGAGTTTTAGGGTCCGTAAACCTTAAGATGCTTTATTATGGACCCTGGGCGTTTCCGCTACAATAATGTAAAACGATAAAGTAATCTCCCTTGGAGTGGATGATTTTAACTTTGGGGAAAAGGTCAAGTATTGTGGAAAAGGTTATTGATTTTATTTTCATTTCTTTCACCAGATCCCAGTTTCAATAAAGGTTTCAACTTGAGATTTTCCTCAACTCAAATTTTTGAAAAGCTTCATTTGCATTGATCATTTTACATGGTGTCCTTACCAATTCATGAGTAAATACTTCGTATGGCTATAAACCCGATACGCTATTTTGAAACTACGTCATTCTATTTTTAGATGGAAGCTACCGTATTAGGGATGACAGCACATTTATCTGTTACATAAATTAGACAATAAAATAGATTCAATATTAATGTGTCACCTGTATTGGACGAGTCTTACCATAAATATAATGACGTAGTTCCCCTATGTGTATTTGGTTTATACGCGGCCATGTAATTGGTAATAAGTTCAAGTAATTATATGGAGAAATTAAGATTTATGAATTGAGAAAAATCTCAGGTTGAAATAATTAGTGAGACCGCACCCAGAAATTTTATATTTTCGCATAATCATTCATTGACTACATACAACATTATAGAAGACCCACAATTGTAACGATTAATCTCTGAACAATGTATGTTTTCGTTGATCAAAGACGGCATGTAAAACATATAATACACTGAACGAGCTGAACTCTTCCCTCACCCACCATAAAACTATTGCCATCATCTCTAAAGTATTGGTAAAGACAAATAAATGTTATTTAAAGCGAGTATATTGGGGAAATGTCTATAAATGTCTTAAGAAAACAATTATTAAATTCGATAAAAAGAATCTCATTAGCATTTTTGAATACAATCCGAATGGTTTGGTATTAGTGGAGCCATTCGTGAAAAAATTGTCCCTTTTTGAGAAAAGCACCAAACTTGGCACAAACATATAACAAGGTTAACTGGTTATTTAAACACCGAGACCACTTTCAAAATGCCGGAAAATCCAAGACGGCCGCTAAAATGGCTGCCAAATTTGTCAAAATCCCTATTTGTCTTTATATTTACAGTAGTTATTGATATCTGATAGCTCTATATGACTAATATTATCAAAACATATTTATATTTGTTGAATTTAACGCTTTATTTGCGAAAGAAGATTTTAAAATATAAAAATATACAAAATGTAGACTTAAAATCTTAAAACATAGTAACAATTCTCTAATTTGAATATTCTATTATAATTTTGCCCAACTTTTTAATAGATATTTTACAAAATGATAGTTACACACTTTATAAACATATAAAAATAATGTTTCTAATGATATAGAGCAAAACATCGTATTTATATGCAAAATACCGTGGGTGGGGTAAATCAATATTAAATGTATATACATACTGATGTGACCTCATATCTACACTATTTAGCGTACTTTACCATGTAAATTTAACGAATTGTGTTAAAGGTTCATAATTAAATTTTAAAAAAATGTGAGATGTAACAATATTTAAGTGAGTGATATGAAAAAATATATATTGGTTTAAAATGTAAAAATTCTTTTAAAGCCGGTATGTTTTTATTGTTTTGATGCTTTGCTGTACTAATTCATATAATTTCTATGCATACAAGTATCAAAACTCAAAAGATAAATACAGCAGACACATGTATATATACATGTATAAGTTAAAGGGGTTGGTGTTAATTGTGTTTGTTGTCTCAAAACTATCAGTTACAAGTTGTTGCTTATGCATTATTTCATACATTTAGAATTCTAAAGCATCAAAAGTTTCATGATAAACTTTTTTAACCGAATGCAGAATAATCATAGTCGTTTTGTCACACGCCAATATGTTGGAAGGATCAGCTACATATTCAATCATTGACAAATGCTCCCTTCTACCTTAATCTTTTCAGTCTGTTCGCCAGTCAGTAGACATCACTGGGCGTCTGTAAACCTTTTCAATCTCGAGCAAACTACCTTTATTGCTTGAAACCAAATTCAATAAAACTGACAAGGTACATTCGAAGATACTAGTATTGAGTATTGTTTGGAAACCTTCACATTGGAACAACTTCTCTGAACAATCTTGGCAACTTGCTTAGAGGTAATGACTGCATTAATGCTCTGGAAAGGGCAGATAATGTATCAGAGGGCCAGGTCATTCCTAAAGGCCACCCACATAAAAGAACACGTTTCGCCTACCAGGTGACTGCTTGTGCATTTGACATACGTATGTAAAATGATCTGGGATTAAGCAACCAAAATATCTATGATGGACACAGTAAACATTTTTCTTGTTGTTTGCATCACCGCAGAATTTTTAACTGATCAGTTACCTTGAAGTTCCGTCAGGCCGCTGTAAGAAGGCAACTTTAGCTTAACAAATGTTTCTTGTTGAACTTTTACTTTGGTCTCTTGCTGACATTTATAACATGATTTTGGTTGACGAGATAGCAAAACAGTAAGCAAATGGCAAAATTGTAGTGAACAATAAACACATCGTTATTTTCTTGAGTACCAACAGACCAACCAATGAATACAATAAATAACACGCTCGTAAAATGAGAAGGAGGGATGTTGACCTATCATCTTATATGATGGTATTCGGGAGATGGAAAAGGTAGTTAATGACTTTTAGACGATACTGGAAAAATAAATAAAAGAATAACATAGAGAAAAGGAGAAAATGTTCAACATTACAAGCAAATGTTCAACATCACAAACAGGTCAAAATTTTAATGTGTTAAAGTAAGGCCTGAAGTAAATGACCTCTGTGTGACTATGGGAGCGATGGGTAATCTATTTGTAAAATACTCTGGAAATATGTTGGTATTGGACAATAGCAATGATATAGGTTTAGTTTATAACAATTTAAATAGCAAGACTGCAAGTAAGATCAGAATTTATATGAATCACCCTGGAGTCTCTTTTCTAGGTAAAACCAGAGTTGATTTTGAGAGACCAGAGGATCAAGTTTGGATTCGAACTCTGGCATGAGTGGCCAATCAAGGCACTACTGCCCCGCTTGCCTAGTCATATCCGAAAGGCAGATCTTGCCTAGTTTTGAAGAAGAAACACCATTTCCTCTACATCAAGTGAAATATGCGCATTGCATGGATCAAATCTGACCTTCAAACAAAACCAAGTGTACAACTAAGAAAAGACAATAACTTTGTTATTTTTGGTGACACAATCTTAGTAAAATTCAAAACCTGGAAGACATCCCAATATTTCGTTTAAAATGTGTTAAAACTAAGTATAAGAAGAGAACTCTCCGATGTAAGCAGGTAGGGATGAGTATGTGCATGATAATCTTTAACAGGAAATGAGGATACAAAGAAAGCCATGTGAAGCTCCAAACTTCCGGAATGCATTAATTATTTTGATAAATGACAACAAGAAAGAACTTCCAATAATATGTAGTATATGTGTTTCAAACAAGCACCGATATGGTCTGCCACTAAATGTATATGGACGATCATGATAAAAGCAGTTGATACATAGAATTATATCCTGGAGTTAGCCATTTATTTAAGTTGACAAACTGATTTGAGTGTGAATTGGGTTGGATTTTGGAACTGAAAGATACTTCTAGTATGCATACCGTTTCATATCAACTTGATAAAGAGAGGACGAGGTCCCTGCCAGCATTTCATTCATTCACGGTTTAAGACCAAACTTTATCATTATATAATGGGAAAGGAAAACTACAGAGCAGGGGAAACTATATTCACTACTTTCTGTAAAGAATCCATAAAAATGTCTTGCTCAAGGTTACCATACATGGCCGTGATGAAGGATCAAACCCTGATCCTCCGATCATCGGTTCGGTGCTGTTACACTGAACCACGTGCTCCACACGTGATTTGTTTTGTCCCAACAAGTACTTCTTCAAATGAAAATGAATCCTTAAAGGAATTGTTCACACATAAAGGTGACCAACATTTATATCGACAGCACAGCTATAACGAACCAAACGAACAACTTATCAGGTCTTTTCCTATCACCATTCCAAGCCCCAAAAAACGGATCTGGGAAAAAGTATGAGAACCAGTCTGGTCGTCTCTCTTCATGCTGACAAATGGTATTTAAAAGGTGTAAATGTGCAAAGGCTAAAGTATTGTGTACATCATAATTATATACTAGTAGCTGTTGGATATTTCTTGAATTTAAACTTTAATTTGTCTAGCATTGACTGATGCTGGTACATAATATCATATTAATTTACCCCACCCATTTAAAGTTGCATACAGATACAAACCATTTTTTAAGCAATATTTTAGTAATTTTGTATCTTACATGTCCAATCATATCTTTTTGTTAAATTCGATGAAAACGTGCAAAAGTATAAAATAATATTTAAATAATAGAAATGTTTGCTAATTTTGACAATCAATATTAAATGTATATACATACTGATGTGACCTCATATCTACATTATTTAGCGTACTTTACCATGTAAATTTAACGAATTGTGTTAAAGGTTCATAATTAAATTTTAAAAAAATGTGAGATGTAACAATATTTAAGTGAGTGATATGAAAAAATATATATTGGTTTAAAATGTAAAAATTCTTTTAAAGCCGGTATGCTTTTATTGTTTTGATGCTTTGCTGTACTAATTCATATAATTTCTATGCATACAAGTATCAAAACTCAAAAGATAAATACAGCAGACACATATATATAACCATGTATAAGTTAAGGGGGTTGGTGTTAATTGTGTTTGTTGTCTCAAAACTATCAGTTACAAGTTGTTGCTTATGCATTATTTCATACATTTAGAATTCAAAAGCATCAAAAGTTTCATGGTAAACTTTTTTAAACGAATGCAGAATAATCATAGTCGTTTTGTCACACGCCAATATGTTGGAAGGATCAGCTACATATTCAGTCATTGACAAATGCTCCCTTCTACCTTAATCTTTTCAGTCTGTTCGCCAGTCAGTAGACATCACTGGGCGTCTGTTAACCTTTTCAATCTCGAGCAAACAACCTTTATTGCTTGAAACCAAATTCATTAAAACTGACAAGGTACATTCGAAGATACTAGTATTGAGTATTGTTTGGAAACCTTCACATTGGAACAACTTCTCTGAACAATCTTGGCAACTTGCTTAGAGGTAATGACTGCATTAATGCTCTGGAAAGGGCAGATAATGTATCAGAGGGCCAGGTCATTCCTAAAGGCCACCCACATAAAAGAACACGTTTCGCCTATCAGGTGACTGCTTGTGCATTTGACATACGTATGTAAAATGATTTGGGATTAAGAAACCAAAATATCTGTGATGGACACAGTAAACATTTTTCTTGTTGTTTGCATCACCGCAGAATTTTTAACTGATCAGTTACCTTGAAGTTCCGTCAGGCCGCTGTAAGAAGGCAACTTTAGCTTAACAAATGTTTCTTGTTGAACTTTTACTTTGGTCTCTTGCTGACATTTATAACATGATTTTGGTTGACGAGATAGCAAAACAGTAAGCAAATGGCAAAATTGTAGTGAACAATAAACACATCGTTATTTTCTTGAGTACCAACAGACCAACCAATGAAAACAATAACATGCTTGTAAAATGAGAAGGAGGGATGTTGACCTATCATCTTATATGATGGTATTCGGGAGATGGAAAAGGTAGTTAATGACTTTTAGACGATACTGGAAAAAATAAATAAAAGAATAACATAGAGAAAAGGAGCAAAAGTTCAACATCACAAGCAAATGTTCAACATCACAAACAGGTCAAAATTTTAATGTGTTAAAGTAAGGCCTGAAGTAAATGACCTCTGTGTGACTATGGGAGCGATGGGTAATCTATTTGTAAAATACTCTGGAAATATGTTGGTATTGGACAATAGCAATGATATAGGTTAAGTTTATAACAATTTAAATAGCAAGACTGCAAGTAAGATCAGAATTTATATGAATCACCCTGGAGTCTCTTTTCTAGGTAAAACCAGAGTTGATTTTGAGAGACCAGAGGATCAAGTTTGGATTCGAACTCTGGCATGAGTGGCCAATCAAGGCACTACTGCCCCGCTTGCCTAGTCATGTCCGAAAGGCAGATCTTGCCTAGTTTCGAAGAAGATACACCATTTCCTCTACATCAAGTGAAATATGCGCATTGCATGGATCAAATCTGACCTTCAAACAAAACCAAGTGTACAACTAAGAAAAGACAATAACTTTGTTATTTTTGGTGACACAATCTTAGTAAAATTCAAAACCTGGAAGACATCCCAATATATCGTTTAAAATGTGTTAAAACTAAGTATAAGAAGAGAACTCTCCGATGTAAGCAGGTAGGGATGAGTATGTGCATGATAATCTTTAACAGGAAATGAGGATACAAAGAAAGCCATGTGAAGCTCCAAACTTCCGGAATGCATTAATTATTTTGGTAAATGACAACAAGAAAGAACTTCCAATAATATGTAGTATATGTGTTTCAAACAAGCACCGATATGGTCTGCCACTAAATGTATATGGACGATCATGATAAAAGCAGTTGATACATAGAATTATATCCTGGAATTAGCCATTTATTTAAGTTGACAAACTGATTTGAGTGTGAATTGGGTTGGATTTTGGAACTGAAAGATACTTCTAGTATGCATACCGTTTCATATCAACTTGATAAAGAGAGGACGAGGTCCCTGCCAGCATTTCATTCATTCACGGTTTGTGACCAAACTTCATCATTGTATAGTGGGAAAGGAAAACTACAGAGCAGGGGAAACTATATTCACTACTTTCTGTAAAGAATCCATAAAAATGTCTTGCTCAAGGTTACCATACATGGCCGTGATGGAGGATCAAACCCTGATCCTCCGACCATCGGTTCGGTGCTGTTACACTGAACCTCGTGCTCCACACGTGATTTGTTTTGTCCCAACAAGTACTTCTTCAAATGAAAATGAATCCTTAAAGGAATTGTTCACACATAAAGGTGACCAACATTTATATCGACAGCACAGCTATAACGAACCAAACGAACAACTTATCAGGTCTTTTCCTATCACCATTCCAAGCCCCAAAAAACGGATCTGGGAAAAAGTATGAGAACCAGTCTGGTCGTCTCTCTTCATGCTGACAAATGGTTTTTAAAAGGTGTAAATGTGCAAAGGCTAAAGTATTGTGTACATCATAATTATATACTAGTAGCTGTTGGATATTTCTTGAATCTAAACTTTAATTTGTTCTAGCATTGACTGATGCTGGTATATAATATCATATTAATTTACCCCACCCATTTAAAGTTGCATACAGATACAAACCTTTTTTAAGCAATATTTTAGTAATTTTGTATCTTACATGTCCAAACATATCTTTTTGTAAAATTCGATGAAAACGTGCAAAAGTATAAAATAATATTTAAATAATAGAAATGTTTGCTAATTTTGACAATCTTAGCCTTTAGTTTGCATTTTTTTCTCTCTTAGAATAATTTGTCACAATAAAACCATTAAAATTATTAAATATAAGTATAATTTGATAACATTAGTCATAAAGAGTTATAGGATTTCATAAAATACTGTAAATATAAGGACAAACGTTAAGTTTGTAAAATTTGGCGGCCATTTTGGCGGCTATCTTGGATTTTCCGCCATTTTGAAAGTGGGTCTCGGTGTTAAAATAATCAGCTAACCTTTTACTATGTTTGTGCCAAGTTTGGTGTTTTTCTCAAAAAAGGCACAATTCTCTCAATATACAGCACCATATTGCCCCACTATATGTCAAATCCACCATAGCGTGACAAATTAGAGTGGTAAACTTGAAATGAAATCCCCATTCTAAAAATAGACAGCACTTAAATACTGTTTGACGATCTTCGCATCATCATTCTGACTCTTTTCAAGATGAAACAATATTTACTACGTGCACACATGTATAACGGATCAAATTGATATCAAAATGAATGAATGAATAATGAATAGGGTTTTACGGCGTACCAACACAATATAGGTTATTCGACGCCAACAGGAAGGAAGATTCCAGGTTCACTCTACATGTACAAAAAAAAAACAAACAAACAAATTAAAATACAGATTTAAAAAAAAATACACCAACAAATGAATATGCAGAATGAACGTAGAACCTTGATACTTGCAGAACTGCACAGTTTCAGCAAATTCTGCCGTATTACTCAAAATGTCGCTTCTTACGACATGTATGAGCCACAGTGGTCCTATTCTTGCCATCACTCATATGACTCCCTGAAACCACACAGGGGTTAATGATTTAACCACAATAGTGAACATGACAAAAAATGATAAAATGAACATGACACCCATCCGGAGGATTCCTTCCCCTCTGCAGAGATCGGCAGTGATTCTATTCTTAGCCGGAACCACATGGGCTTGATATCAAAATAAAACCACATGTTTAATTTAATACGTTACAGGATGTGATACATTCTAAAGTGGGAAATATATTTTAGTGTAACCTAGGTGCGATGCCCAAGTTAGGAAATCCTTTTTCAATATGTTATTTTGTCATTTTTAAATATATATCCTTTTGGCAATGCGGGGTCAGTGAAAACATATAGGCATGGTATATTGGAAAAATATGATTTTAGACAATTTTGAAATTTTGAAAAATCCTGATAAAATCCCTTTAATGTTTAAAAAACTTTTTTTCCGAACATATAATCTATTTGACATTATATCTGTTTCACTAAGAATGAGAATCGTATGCAGTCATTCCGGGACTCGAACCGAATATATATACAGTCAATCCTGTGCAAACGATCACCTGTATTAAACAGCCACGTTTATTATTTCTCATTGCTATGCTTTCAGAGCAAATTAACCTGTATTAAGCGACAAACTGTCTTAAAAGGCCACTTTTGCTGCTTCCTTTGACTGACTGCTTAAGACAAGTTTCACTGTATTATATGGAGGTAATTACATGTGAACAACCAGATATAAATTTACCTGCCAGACTATGGCGAGCGCGCCTAGCTACAATGCAAACCGTAGACAAAAGATCAAGGCTTTTAACAACCCAATAGAATTGGAGTCAACCATGACTTATATACTATGATTTTACATGCAACACATCTGGACTGGAGGGACAATTTACATGCATGATCTGATAGTTTTATATGAGTAGGACCCAGTTAAGAATCCATAACTACTCACACGTTATATTTATAAAGGATATACACAGAAACCCGAAGATATAGTGAAATCATATGTATTTATTTCGTTAAGGGAGATAATTGAAATCACAACAATGGTATTATCCGATTTTGGGGATCTTTTCAGATGCACATTCACAATATATGATATATATATATATATATATATATACACATATACAGTCAAATCTTATTTAAGCAGCCACTCAATTGAAAGAGCAAAAGTGACTTCTTTAGACAGGTAACTGCTTAATACAGGTTGATTTTAACTTTAAGTATAAACATGGTAAATAGGAAATGTGGCTGTTTAAAAAGGTGGTTGCTTAATAGAGGTGACCACTAACATAGGTTTGACTGTATACAAATTAATGTAAATGGTAATAATTGTAATTGCTGACGCCGATTAAACTAGTTTGAAACTATGCGGAAACACACTGATTGAAGCGTTACTAATTTAAATTGGCAACTAACTGATTGAGTAATGTTAATAATCAGGCGACATGTCGGTGCTCACTGTTTTATTGATGGTAATAATTGTTAGAAATCGCTTTTTTCTAAAAAAATGTTATGTTTGTTAAATTTTACACAAATCTCCAAATATTATCACGTAGATGTTTTGCAATACACAAATCAAACAATTGTTATACTGTATTATTTAGACACTGCGTTTATTCGCAACTGCTTTTATAAGGAGCCAAAATGGCGGTTTTGGCGTGCTCGCGTTGCATTATAGGTAATTGTGCACATAATCGTGACGTCAGTGAAAACAAAGGCTATATGGAGATGATTATTTGTAACAACCAGACATAATTGTACAGATCAGACTGCGACGAGTGCTACAATGCAAACCATAGACACAAGATCAAGGCATCTACTTGATAGTTTGCATTGTAGCAAGGCGCGCTGATTTTTACACCTTGTAGGTTCTAAGAATATCCTGTACTGTAGGGTCCATAGATATCCTGTACTGAAGGGTCTATAGATATCCTGTACTGTAGATATCCTGTACAGTAGGGTCTATAAATATCCTGTAATGTAGGGTCTATAGATATCCTGTACTGTAGGGTCTATACATATCCTGTACTGTGGGGTCTATATATATCCTGTACTGTAGGGTCAGTATATATCATGTACTGTAGGGTCCGTAGATATCCTGTACTGTAGGGTCTATAGATATCCTGTACTGTTGGGTCTATAGATATCCTGTACTGTGGGGTCTGTAGATATCCTGTACTGTATGGTCTGTAGATATCCTGTATTGTATGGTTTGTAGATATCCTGTACTGTAGGGTCCGTAGATATCCTGTACTGTAGGGTCCGTAGATATCCTGTACAGTAGGGTCTGTAGATATCCTGTACTGTAGGACCCATAGATATCCTGAACTGTAGGGTTCATAGATATCCTATACTGTAGGGTCTATATATATCATGTACTGTAGGGTCCATAGATATCCTGTACTGTAGGGTCTATATATATCCTGTACTGTAGGGTCTAGTCTATAGATATCCTGTACTGTAGTGTCTATAAACATCCTGTACTGTAGGGTCGTAGATATCCTGTACTGTAGGACCCATAGATATCCTGAACTGTAGGGTCCATAGATATCCTATACTGTAGGGTCTATATATATCATGTACTGTAGGGTCCATAGATATCGTGTACTGTAGGGTCTATATATATCCTGTACTGTTGGGTCTAGTCTAAAGATATCCTGTACTGTAGGGTCTATAAACATCATGTACTGTAGGGTCTATAGACATCCTGTACTGTAGGGTCTATAGCCATCCTGTACTGTAGGGTCTATAGATATCCTGTACTGTAGGATATATAGATATCCTGTACTGAAGGAACTATAAATATCCTGTACTGTAGGGTCTATAAATATCCTGTACTGTAGGGTCTATATATATATCCTGTACTGTATGGTCTATAAATATCCTGTACTTTAGGGTCTATAAATATCCTGCACTGCAGGATCTATAGATACCCTTTACTGTATGGTCTATAGATATCCTGTACTGTAGGCTCTATAGATATCCTGTACTGTAGTGTTTATAGATATCCTGTACTGTAAGATCTATAGATATCCTGTACTGTAGGATCTATAGATATCCTATACTGTAGGATCTATAGATAGCCTGTACTCTAGGATCTAGAGATATCATCTACTGTAGGATCTATAAATATCCTGTACTGTAGGGTCTATAGATATCCTGTACTGTAGTTTTTTATAGATATCATGTACTGTAGGATCTATAGATATCATGTACTGTAGGATCTATAGATATCCTGTACTGTATGATTTATAGATATCATGTCAGTAGGGTCTATAGATATCCTGTTCTGTAGAGTCCGTAGATATCCTGTACTGTAGGGTCTGTAGGTATCCTGTACTGTAGGGTCTGTAGATATCCTGTACTGTAGGGTCTATATATATCTTGTACTGTAGGGTCTAGTCTATAGATATCCTGTACTGTAGTGTCTATAAACATCCTGTACTGTAGGGTCTGTAGATATCCTGTACTGAAGGACCCATAGATATCCTGAACTGTAGGGTCC
The DNA here is from genome assembly GCA_029582155.1 of Panopea generosa. Taxonomy (NCBI): domain Eukaryota; kingdom Metazoa; phylum Mollusca; class Bivalvia; order Adapedonta; family Hiatellidae; genus Panopea; species Panopea generosa. Next base: position 23,419,492 of record CM055904.1, on the reverse strand, counting down.
ATAGATATCCTATACTGTAGGGTCTATAAATATCATGTACCGTAGGGTCCATAGATATCCTGTACTGTAGGGTCTATATATATCCTGTACTGTAGGGTCTATAAACATCATGTACTGTAGGGTCTATAGACATCCTGTACTGTAGGGTCCATAGCCATCCTATACTGTAGGGTCTATAGATATCCTGTACTGTAGGATATTTAGATACACTGTACTGTAGGATCTATAAAAATCCTGTACTGTAGGTTCTATAAATATCCTGTACTGTAGGGTCTATATATATCCTGTACTGTATGGTCTATAAATATCCTGTATTTTAGGGTCTATAAATATCCTGTACTGCAGGATCTATAGATACCCTTTACTGTATGGTCTATAAATATTCTGTACTGTAGGCTCTATAGATATCCTGTACTGTAGGGTTTATATATATCCTGTACTGTAAGATCTATAAATATCCTGTACTGTAGGATCTATAGATATCCTATACTGTAGGATCTATAGATAGCCTGTACTGTAGGATCTAGAGATATCATCTACTGTAGGATCTATAAATATCCTGTACTGTAGGGTCTATAGATATCCTGTACTGTAGGTTTTTTAGATATCCTGTACTGTAGGATCTATAGATATAATGTACTGTAGGATCTATAGATATCCTGTACTGTATGATTTAAAGATATCGTGTACTGTAGGGTTTATAGATATCCTGTACTGTAGGATATATAGATATCCTGTACTGTAGGATCTATAGATATCCTGTACTGTAGGGTCCGTAGATATCCTGTACTGTAGGGTCTGTAGGTATCCTGTACTGTAGGGTCTGTAGATATCCTTTACTGTAGGATCTTTAGATATCCTGTACTGTAGGATATATAGATATCCTGTATTGTAGGGTCTGTAGATATCCTGTATTGTAGGGTCTGTAGGTATCCTGTACTGTAGGATCTGTAGATATTCTGTACTGTATGATATATAGATATCCTGTACTGTAGGGTCTGTACATATCCTGTACTGTAGGATATATAGATATCCTGTACTGTAGGGTCTGTAGATATCCTGTACTGTAGGATATATAGATATCCTGTACTGTAAGATATATAGATATCCTGTACTGTAGGATCTATAGATATCCTGTACTGCAGGGTACGTAGATATCCTGTATTGTAGGGTCTGTAGGTATCCTGTACTGTAGGGTCTGTAGATATCCTGTACTGTAGGGTCTGTAGATATCCTGTACTGTAGGAACTGTAGATATCCTGTACTGTAGAATCTGTAGATAACCTGTACTACAAACTGATTTGAACTGTTTGGTCCAGACCCAACTTTTGACTTTTTGACTTAACAATCGACCTTCGACCCAACAATATGCTCTCACGTTTAATTTTATAAAAGACCCAACTTACCACTAAGTTAGAAACTATATAATATATCTTTATATATTATCACTTCCTCTGCAAAATATATTATCCAGTTTGTCGAAGTATTCCCAATTATTAAACATACTGCTATATCCATTATGCTTCTCACTATTTCAGCGCTTTCAACTCAAATAAGCTCCGCTGTGTTTGCAAGAACAACCGGATGTGTGGATGGACAAGATGTTACCCTGGTGGTTTTCGGCTGGTCCATGTCACTGGCGTTTTCATCGGTACTTCTCAGTTGTTTATCCGGAATTTCGTTTCTAATACATGAGCTGAGATTATGTTCCTCTGGAAAAAAACGAGGTTATCGACATAAAAATAACACCGGTCTTTATATTACGTAAAATGTATGTTTAAATAATTTGTAAATAATATTTGTTATGCTAATTCTTGGTATCATAAACTTGATTGTTATCATAGATTGATCGATATTCGTTTGTCTGTCACCATACATTGATCAACATTCACTTATTTGTCGCCATGCAATGATCGATATTCCATTGTTTGCCGCCATGCAATGATCGATATTCCATTGTTTGCCGCCATGCAATGATCGATATTCCATTGTTTGTGGCCACACATTGATCGATATTCGCTTGTTTGTCGCCATGCATTGATCCATATTTGCTTGTTTGTCGCCACGCATTGATCGATATTCGCTTGTTTGTCGCCACGCATTGATCTATATTCGCTTGGTCGCCACCATTCAATGATCGATATTCGCTTGTTTGTCGCCACGCATTGATCGATTTTCGTTTGTTTGTCGCCATGCATTGATCCATATTCGCTTGTTTGTCGCCATGCATTGAACCATATTCGCTTGTTTGCCACCATGCAATGATCCATATTCGCTTGTTTGCCACCACGCAATGATCAATATTCGCTTGTTTTCCACCACGCATTGATCCATATTCGCTTGTTTGCCACAATGCAATGATCTATATTCCATTGTATTTCGCCACGCATTGATCGTTATTCGTATGTTTGTCGCCACGCATTGATCTATATTCGCTAGTTTATCGCCATGCAATGATCGATATTCGCTTGTTTGTCACCTCCCATTGATCGATATTCGCTTGTTTGCCACCACGCATTGATCCACATTCGCTTGTTTGCCACCACGCAATGATCAATATTTGCTTGTTTGTTGCCACACATTGATCCATATTCGCTTGTTTGCCACCACGCATTGATCAATATTTGCTTGTTTATTGCCACGCACTGATCCATATTCGCTTGTTTGCCACCACGCAATGGTCGATATTCAGTTGTTTGTCACCACGCATTGATCCATATTCGCTTGCTTGCCACCACGCATTGATCTATATTCGCTTGTTTGCTGCCATGCATTGATCCATATTCGCTTGTTTGCCACCACGCATTGATTGATATTCGCTTGTTTGTCGCCACGCATTGATCCATATTCGCGTGTTTGCTGCCATGCATTGATCCATATTCGCTTGTTTGTCAACACGCATTGATCCATATTCGCTTGTTTGCCACCACGCATTGATCCATATTCGCTTGTTTGCCGCCATACATTGATCTATATTCGCTTGTTTGCTGCCATACATTGATCCATATTCGCTTGTTTGCCGCCATACATTGATCCATATTCGCTTGTTTGCCAACACGCATTGATCCATATTTGCTTGTTTGTCGCCATACATTGATCCATATTCGCTTGTTTGCAGCCATACATTGGTCCATATTCGCTTGTTTGCCAACACGCATTGATCCATATTCGCTTGTTTGTCGCCACGCATTGATCCATATTCGCTTGTTTGTCGCCACGCATTGATCCATATTCGCTTGTTTGTCGCCACACATTGATCAATATTTGCTTGTTTGCCGCCATACATTGATCCCTATTCGCTTGTTTGCCGCCATACATTGATCCATATTGGCTTGTTTGTAGCCATACATTGATTTATATTCACTTGTTTATCGCCATACATTGATCAACATTTGCTTGTTTGTTGTCATACATTGATCGATATTCCATTGTTTGCCGCAATGCATTGATCGATATTCACTGGTTTTGTCGCCATACATTGATCCACATTTGCTTGTTTTTTGCCATAATTTGATCATTATTCACTGGTTTATCGCCATACATTGATCAACATTTGCTTGTTTGTTGCCATACATTGATCGATATTCACTGGTTTGTCGCCATACATTGATCAACATTTGCTTGTGTGTTGCCATACATTGATCGATATTCCATTGTTTTCCGCCATAGATTGAGCAATATTCACTGGTTTGTCGCCATATATTGATCGACATTTGCTTGTTTGCCGCCATACATTGATCGATATTCACTGGTCGCCATACATTGATCAACATTTGCTTGTTTGTCACCATACATTAATTGATATTCCATTGTTTGTCGCCATACATTGATCAATATTCACTGGTTTGTTGCCATACATTGATCGATATTTCTTGTTTGTCGCCATGCATTGATTGATATTCGCTTGTTAGTTGCCATGCATTTATCGATATTTGCTTGTATGTCGCCACGCATTGATTGATATTCCATTGATTGTCGCCGTGCATTGATCGATATTCGATTGTTTGTTGCCACGTATTAATTGACATTCCATTGATTGTCGCCACGCATTGATTGATATTTGCTTGTTTGTCGCCACGCATTGATGGATATTCAATTGTTTGTCGCCACGCATTGATCTATATTCGCTTTTTTGTTCACCATGCATTGATCAATATTCACTTGTTTCTCGCCATGCATTGATCTATTTTCGATTTGCATTGAACAATTTTCGCTTGTTTGTCACCATGAATTGATCGATTTTCGCTTGTTTGTCGCAACGCATTGATCGATTTTCGCTTGTTTGTCGCCATGCATTGATCGATATTTGCTTGTTTGTTGCCATGCATTGATCAATATTTGCTTGTTTGACGCCATGCAATGATTGATATTAATTGATTGATATTTGCTTGTTTGTTGCCGTGCATTGATCGACATTTGCTGGTTTGTCGCCACGCATTAATAAATATTCCATTGATTGTCGCCACACATTAAACGATATTCGCTTGTTTGTCGCCACGCATTGATCGATATTCGATTGTTTGTCACCACGCATTGATCTATATTTGCTTGTTTGTCACCATGCAATGATTGATATTCACTTGTTTGTCTCAATGCATCGATTGATTTTCGATTGTTTGTCACCATGCATTGATCGACATTCGCTTGTTTGTCGCCACGCATTAATCGACATTCCATTGATTGTCACCATGCATTGATGGATATTTGCTTGTTTGCTTGAAATGAAAAGTTGTTTTCGCTTATACAATGCGTATTTTAACAACATTAATATACCCAAGGACTTATATAGAAGGATAGGAAACTTTTATCTCTCTACTGAACGTTTATACAATAGCATGCGAGGAATAAATAATTTGGCAGATTAATTCAAATTTCTTTTACATAAAATGCAAGGTGTGTGTAACCTGAGATGTTGTATAATATTTTAAACACGAACATAATCGTGAATTTAGCATATTGCAGTTTGAAGCAAAATTTCAAGGACTTTCCTTAATTATTTAGTTGCTGTATACAAATTGTGTAATCATAAGTACTTTAACACAACTTTATGGGATTGGTCTCGTTTTGTACAGAATTCCATTGTGCAAAGAAAGAATTTTAATTTGTATTTCTGAGATGAATGGAAGTTAAGATATTGGAAAACGAGATTTTGCGTAAATACACGAGCGTTCATAACATCTCAATCAGTTGCCTTTACTTGTTTATATAAGTCCTTGAATATACCATTATATTCAGTTGTTTAATTTAACGTTACAGAATTATATATTATATATATTAAAGAAACCATAGAAACATATTCAATGTCACACATGCGTCAACTTGAAACATTTGTTATGTGGTAATTTTAAACATCCGATGATTTTCATATTTCCTGTATAATTTTCTTACAGTCTGAACAAGCGAATATACTCAAACATGTACACACACACACACACACACACACGCACGCACGCACGCACGCACGCACGCACGCACGCACGCACGCACACACACACACATATCTATTACATGTGGAAACATATTGGGCAATAGGCCTGAGCATACAGATATGCAATTTTGCCATATATGTGATATATGTGTATGTTATTATATGTGATGCTCTTCTCACTTTATAGCCGCATAAATAGTTACGGTGATGGACACTGTGTGATTCTTGAGCTGAACAAGAGAATTAAATTGGTTTGAATTGAATACATGTTAGTCAATGACATATTCTTGCACATACATTAATTATGAATTTCTTTCAATATGTTTACACATCGTTAATTTATGTAATTATGTAGACTTGTTGATTCATTGTAAAATTGGAGGAAATAAAATTATCAAACTAAATGTTATTTGAAAAGTTGTGTTTTCGTTAATACAATGTGTATCTTAATAACATAAAAATATCATTAGATTAAGTTGTACAATTTACCGTTACAGAACAGAACCATGATAATGAAGACTATACAACGTTTTCCAGTTCTCTAATATAGGCACTGCCTGAATTTATATTATATTTATTGAAGAAACCATAGAAGCATATACACTGTCACACACTGTCACACATGAAACATTCGTTATATAGTAATTTTCGTATTTCCTTTCTTCCAAGTTCAATATTTATCATATGACCCTGGTTGCGTTCATGAAAAGTGTTTGATACAAGTAGTTCAAACAGGAAATGCTTTCGAACTGTTCCAAATGTTCTTATTAGATCACCGAACCGGATGCCATTTAAATAACCAAATGCTCATAAAAATGCGAACAATGCATTTTGAAATGAATTATTTATACAACCATAATTATATGTGCAATTATGCAAACACTTTTTGTTTTACATTGTCGTCTGCATAATGAAGAGATGCGTTTGTTATTTCATATTGTCTTTTATCAGTATATTTTTGTCCAAACGCAAATTTACCGACTGTCCAGTCTGACTTTAAGTGAAACAAGGAACTCAGCTTCACTTTGGCGAAATCGAGGCCCACATGTCTGCCCAGTCCATAAACTTGTACATGGAATTTGATTATGTTGGCATTGTCCGAATTGGTAGTACATACTAGACCTTTATACGAATGCAGTACTAAACTTTCAAAGAACCATTTAATAGTTTTGTATTTTAGTGGCGATACCATTGCTATATGCATATGTATATACATATGTTTAAAATACTTTAAACAAACGTTCCATATAGTTGCTATTGACTCATTGTTACACACATAGTGTTTGACACTTGTTCACAAAACCAAACATTCCTCGTACCAAATATGAATGATAAAAAATAGTAACTTTCCAAATGGCATACTACACGACAATGATGAATTCTTGCCAATTTCTTTTAATCCTTTCTTTTTATATGATATAAATGTATTTAACACCGATTATCCGTCTAATGCTACTGGTACCTATATCTGTAGAAAAATATACGCTCACACCTGTAATTAAAAAACAAGTTCGATGTAATTTTAGGTAGGTCAACCGAAATTAAAGAAATGTATTTGGAAAAGTAGATCCATATAGCAAAGCGGTATAACCAGTATCTGAAGATACTTCTTTTAAACTTGCCTATGAAAATTAAACATTTTCGTGAATTCTAATGGCCTTCAATGTATTTATAACAACTGATACCTATCTTAAACGTAAATAAATGTAAATTTACTAATAAGTAATCTAATATACAAATTAGCTGCTTTGCTGACGGAAATAATCGTACAATTTCTGATTTAATCGTACATAGTCGGCCAATTCCGCCATCCTTTAGTATTAGAACGATCGGCAGGTATGTTTTTACCATTTTTCCCATTCATTTAAACTTATTTTAGAAAAGTTTAAGTTTTATTAAATCCACAGTTTCTTATAGTTATGTCATAAATACATAATTGTTAATTTCATATAAATTTTACAACTACATGTATATAAGAATAATTTTCTTAACCTTCTGTAATAAGATTAACTTTCTGTTTTTATGCTTTATGTGTGCCCTACTTAATAACTATTTGCATTCTTTAATTGGCCAATTATATGTAAGATGTAAATGTTGTCGATTCAAAAATGCAGTTTGGGGCTACTGATTAAATATCATACGGACGTTAAAATATTTCTATTTGATTTGATTTGACCCAGTGGCTTGTTTCGTAAAGGCAACCACGACTGCAAATGCATTTAAGACATTTTTTGTCAGAAGCAATCCAATAATCCAAAGACAGATTTATATTACTTAAAGGGTCAAATGTAACGTAACTCTGCCGTGATGCCAAAACTCAGTACCTGCAATAGGTGCCGTATGATCTGCATTTACCTATCTTCTTTGTATCGTTCGTCCGACAACTGTTAATATAACGATACGGTACCCGCCCGCTAACACACCTGCCTTGAAATGGTGTGCATACACGTTTTCTAATAACCGCGTCCGTCATGAGGATGGCAACCACTAGTACACCCATAGCTCCGAACAAACAGCTTGATTTCGTCATTATTCTTGATTATGATCTGAAAGTATTCAGTAAAAGAAAGAAACATTTGCTATAATTTTCGTTTTTAAAAACAGCAATCTGTAGTTTCAAATAGTACAGAGAATATTAAATCAATCCGATAGATTTTAAAAATGACATAATACAACGTCCGCAATATTTTTTAGTGTTTGTTTTGTATCTGCTTGTTTATATTAAATATAGGAAGAAAAAAAAAGAAATTTCGAAGATTAAAAAAATTCCCTGTTGTGTATGATCAATTGGTCGGTGATCAACACTGCAAAGTTGGATCAATTGGTCGGTGATCAACACTGCAAAGTTGGACCACGATGACATAACTAGGACAATGCCTTAGGCATAAAGCCCGGGTAACAATCCAATCGCCACAACAATCGGCCATGCATAGCACACGGACCTGCAGCATTCGGTCACGCATTGCACACGGACCCGCAACATTCGGTCATGCGGCATTGCACAATGAACCCGCAACATTCGGTCATGTAGCGCACACGGACCCACAACATTCGGTCATGCAGCGCACACATACCCACAGCGTTCGGTTATGCAGCGCAACCTGACCCACAACATTCGGTCATGCAGCGCACACGGACCCATTATGCTCATGCAGTCCACGCAAATCCACAATGCTCGATCATGCAGCGCACACGGACCCACAACGTTCGGTCATGCAGCGCACACAGACCCAAAACGCTCGGTCATGCAACACACACTGACCCATAACGTTCGGTCATGCAAGCGCACACAGACCCACAACATTCGATCAAGTAGCGCACACAAACCCACATCGTTCGGTCATGCAGCGCACACGGACCCATTATGTTCATTCATGCAGCTCACACAGACCCACAACGCTCGGACATGCAGCACACGCAAACCCACAATGTTCGGTCATGCAGCGCACACGAACCCATAACGTTCGGTCATGCAGAGCACACGAACCCACAACGCTCGATCATGTAGCGCACACGGATCAACAACGTTCGGTCGTGCAACGCACACAGACCCACAACGCTCGATCATGCAGCGCACACAGACCCACAACGTTCAGTCATGCAGCGCACACGGACCCACAACGTTAGATCATGCAGCGCACACGGACCCACAACGTTAGGTCATGCAGCGCACACGGACACACAACGTTAGGTCATGCAGCGCATACGGACCCACAACATTCAGTCATGCAGCGCACACGGACCCACAAAGTTCGGTCATGCAGCGCACACGGACCCACAACGTTAGGTCATGCAGCGCACACGGACCCACAACGTTAGGTCATGCAGCGCACACAGACCCACAACGTTCGGTCATGCAGCGCACACGGACCCACAAAGTTCGGTCATGCAGTGCACACAGACCCACAACGCTCGGTCATGCAGCGCACACAGACCGACAACGTTCGGTCATGCAGCGCACGCAAACCCACAATGTTCGGTCATGCAGCGCACACGGACCCATTATGCTCGTTCATGCAGCTCACACAGACCCACAACGCTCGGACATGCAGCACACGCAAACCCACAATGTTCAGTCATGCAGCGCACACGAACCCATAACGTTCGGTCATGCAGCGCACACGAACCCACAATGCTCGATCATGTAGCGCACACGGATCAACAACGTTCGGTCATGCAACGCACACAGACCAACAACGCTCGATTATGCAGCGCACACAGACCCACAACGTTCAGTCATGCAGCGCACACAGACCCACAACGTTCGGTCATGCAGCGCACACGGACCCACAATGTTAGGTCATGCAGCGCACACGGACCCACAACGTTCGGTCATGCAGCGCACACGGACCCACAACGTTCGGTCATGCAGCGCACACGGACCCACAAAGTTAGGTCATGCAGCGCACACGGACCCACAACGTTAGGTCATGAAGCGCACACGGACACACAACGTTAGGTCATGCAGCGCACACGGACCCACAACGTTCAGTCATGCAGCGCACACGGACCCACAAAGTTCGGTCATGCAGCGCACACGGACCCACAAAGTTCGATCATGCAGCGCACACGGACCCACAACATTAGGTCATGCAGTGCACACAGACCCATAACGTTCGGTCATGCAGCGCACACGGACCCACAAAGTTCGATCATGCAGCGCACACAGATCCGCAACGCTCGGTCATGCAGTGCACACACACCCACAACGTTCAGTCATGCAGCGCACACGGACCCACAAAGTTCGGTCATGCAGCGCACACGGACCCACAACGATCGGTCATGCAGCGCACACGGACCCACAATGTTCGGTCATGCAGCGCACACAGACCCACAACGTTCGGTCATGCAACGATCGGTCATGCAGCGCACACGGACCCACAAAGGTCGGTCATGCAGCGCGCACAGACCCACAACGTTCGGTCATGCAACGTTCGGTCATACAGCGCTCACGGACACACAACATTAGGTCATGCAGCGCATACGGACCCACAACGTTCAGTCATGCAGCGCACACGGACTCACAAAGTTCGGTCATGCAGCGCACACGGACCCACAAAGTTCGGTCATGCAGCGCACACGGACCCACAAAGTTCGGTCATGCAGCGCACAAGGACCCACAACGCTCGGTCATGCAGCGCACACGGACCCACAACGTTCGGTCATGCAGCGCACACGGACCCACAAAGTTCGGTCATGCAGCGCACACGGACCCACAACGCTCGGACATGCAGCGCAAACAGACCCACAACGTTTGGTCATGCAGCGCACACGAACCAACAACGTAAGGTCATGCAGCGCACACGGACCCACAACGTTAGGTCATGCAGCGCACACTGACCCACAACGTTCAGTCATGTAGCGCACACGGACCCACAAAGTTCGGTAATGCAGTGCACACAGACCCACAACGCTCGGTCATGCAGCGCACACAGACCCACAACGTTCGGTCATGCAGCGCACGCAAACCCACAATGTTCGGTCATGCAGCGCACACAGGACTCATAACGCTCGGTCATGCAGCGCACACAGACCCACAACGTTCGGTCATGCAGCGCACAAATACCTACAACGTTCGGTCATGCAGCGCAAAACACTCGGTCATGCAGCGCACACAGACCCACAACGTTCGGTCATGCAGTGCACACGGACCCATAACGTTAGGTCATGCAGCGCACACGGACCCACAACGTTCAGTCATGTAGCGCATACAGAAATGGCTTGGAGTTGTTTTATTGTCAATAATTGACACACTCTTTAGTCAGTAAAATATATATTGGTATCTTAAAACTAAACAATCCAAATGAGAGGTCAGCAAGCTAGTTTACTAACATTGGTAACATAGGTGACGGGTGGCATGTCTACAAAATGGCCATCTGATTAATAATATCAAACTTGGGGCCAATACACTCGCATGTTCATGTAAACCTACTGGACGAGGATAAATCATTTCCTCAGCGAATAATTCAATTGTAATGCAACTAAATGAACCAAATATACAATGTATATTTATTCACCTAAAATATATACCCAGAATATTATATAGTAAATAACTATCTACTGTAGCAACCGGTAGAAGCAACACGATCTAGGCCGCGTTTCTGTAATCATGGTCGAACACGGAATGTAAACTAAATGGCCATGAAGCATGGTGTCCTTCAGCAGGACACTCTTCCGCATATACTTAGTTCTGATTCTATCAAGAAAGACTTCGAGCAAGATTTGTCTAAGTTGTAAGAATCTGTTTCACAATCGGATTAAAAAAATGTTTTCAATTAAGTCAAGCACTGTACAGAGGTATTCATCTTCAACAAGCATAAATGAATATGAAACTGACATTAAGCATTAAACATTGCAGCCTTTATATGTGAAACACTACTTGGGACTATTAGTGACAATCAGTGGACAGAGAGGAAGGCCAACACGTATAATCGGGGTTGTTACCTGACGCGAGAGCGACTGTCGCTCCGCCCACTGGTCACGTGGCGATGTTTGTCCAAGTAAATACAATACAAATGTAACAGAATTTAATGGGATCGAACCCACGGCCTTCCACAAGCGGGCGAACCTTAGCGCTTTACCGCTAGACCAGGTTGCGGTCGTCTCAGCTGCTGTCTTATTTCGGAAACATTCCATGGTCTGTAATTTTGTCGGATTTTGTTCTACTTTTAAAAGAATACAACATTGTATAAAACATGGGGTAGGTTCAGTCAAACGCTCACTGGCCGTGTCTTCACACGTGTTAAAATCCCAGTTATAATTGATTAATTAATTTTATCGTAATCACCCCGGTTGTGAAACTAAATCTTTTGAGTAAAAATTGAAGGTGTAATATTAACAAAGGGGATAAAACATTTATTGCATACTTTCGTATTGCCCCTATAGTTTTCTTTTGAAAAAGAGCGAGCATTATTTTATGAATATACATTGATATTGCAAAGGAACTTTAACACGCTAGGCAGAAGTAGGAACTTCTTTCATTGTCTTATCAAAGAACATGCAATATCAACAAAAATATTAATTTGGTTACCTCCTATATTTCGACCCAGTGGGTCTTCATCAACGATAAATATGATTAGACACTACATGTCATTAATTGGAATAATTCTGACACAAATGTCATTCATGAATTTCAAAGTTATTTCTATGCCGGACGTCAACCACAACAAGACAAACGTCTATTCAAGTTATTTATTTCTACGTCTAAAATTCTGTTTTGATGTGTTCAATGCTAATCTGTTCTACTGATGAAGCCCGCAACTATCTGTCATACCCAAGGTATTTAATACTGATTTATATTTGAAATACCCAAACGAATCTTCATTATCAGCATCATTTTTTTGTGTTTCATACTAGTTATAGTTATAACCCTAAGTGTAATCGTTAACTATCTCAATAGTTTTATTTATCACAGCCATTGTGCGAACTACGGAAACATTTTCTGTTTTCAATGGGTCTGTAATACACATACGCGACTTCTTCTATATACCCCCCCCCCCACCCCCCACCCCCCATTACGTCACAAGTCCGATTGACATGTATGCTTAGAGCACCGGGTGGTAAGAGACATACACCTTTTTTAATCATACTGGACTATTTCAGACATTTCCCAAGAGTTATCCGATAATTACCACTACTCAGTTTCATGAGATGAATCCAATTACTTCCCTTGGACCGCGATAAAACATACAGGTATCATTCCGCTCCGACACTAAAATTAAGTAGGCGTGACGTGTTATATATGCCCTCGGGTACAATTTGACAAGGTCTTATATATGTCCTTGTTTTGATAAGCACGTTTTGGTGATTTAAAAAAGAAATTATTGAATTTGACTTAAACGCTCAAATCATTTGATTAAATTAATGTGTAAAAATATAACATGGATTAATGATTTTAATTACAAATTTCAATATACTTTGATATAGTTTATTTTATTATCAATCAACAGATAAAGACTGATTATTTTGTGTTATATATACAATAAATAAATAAAAATATTACGGTTAATTGATTATATAAACTTATATATGAAAGAGACAGAATGACAATGAGACAATGTCGTAAATCAATCATCACAGAGACTCTTTATTTTTAAACTTAAAAATATACTTATAAATTGTCTCTTATTTCATATTCCCTTGAAATAAGTGTTAATAAATTTCACGTAAATATTTAGAATAAAGACACATATGTATTTTTAATAGACTTTTAACAAGCAGGGTCGAGTTTCGTACCAGATACAGTGCTGGCCATGGTAGGTTTGATACAAGAGACGACAGTATCTCTTAGATTCACCAACCCACTTAAATTAAACAAATTGAGCGCTTGAATCCATTTCGGAAGAGAGAGACTTCATTACGGTATTCCAGACTTGTTACGAAAAAAGTTCTGTATAAAACAGTTCTAATGAAAACAAACCCCAGAGTCCATGCTTTGGAGCACAGGTAAATGCGTAAGCGCCACCTAGTGGTAACACAATGATTGCTATACAAGATAATAATCAGATCAGCAATGCACAGCCACTGAGTACTCTGTGTCAGCTGCAAATTTCTCTTTGATGAAAATAAGCGTTCATTTTATCCACACAAGTGTGAGCAGTCGATAGTAAGTGTATACTTGTTGGTAACCTGTTGAATGATTGTACGTGTGTCATTTGAATAATAATGCTTAATTGTTGAAGCCAGCCAGCTATTTATTTGAATGTTTGGAGACCTATTTAATATTGTATTGGGCAAGTTTTCGAGAAAAAAAACTACACTTATTGAGAAACTAGATCTACAAGATATTCTATATTTATTCAGCGAATATATGTTTGATGTACATATGACTTTACATTTGATTAAAATCGCTGTTATGAACTAAAACGATTTAAGGATGTTTGCTCATAAAAATAAAATGAAAGTAATTAAGATATTTTATAACTCAGTTAAAAAACATATTCATTTGAATGAAAATGATCTCTAGAAACAGCATAACAAAATAAACACAAAAACAGTTTTTATATACATCAGAGAACATTACCCATTGAAACAACACAAAGTGAAAGATAACATAATTAGAATGATTAAAGATGTATTATGTAGTTAATAACAATTTCATAACAGTACCTTAGTTTGTATTTCCAGATGGTGTTGGTCTACTGGTGCAAAATCATGAAATGACTGTTTTCTGTATTCTTCTGTTTTGCTAATAGAATTAGCATGAAAGTAAGGGTCGTTTATAAAGTGTTTAAGGCATATTCAGTCACTCACATTACTCATAGCATGAAAGGACACAACTACTTCCCAGAAATTGTTCACATGCGGGTTAAAGCCATCATCTCCGCACCTATTCCAGGATATATATTTCTCACCAACTGGGCTGCGTTTTACAAAGTAACTTACGAAAAATCGACGTAAGTCAATTTGACAATTTCTCCGTTGTGTGTTCAAATTTGAATCGACATAAAAAATTATTGTATTTTCAGAAAATATGTCATTTTCTACATGATTTGAGCCAATTCGGCTTCATCTGGATGAAAGTTAAAAATACTATGAATAATTGTTGGTTTACGTTTACGACGATTTTTGTCGTAAGTTTTTTTGTGAAACGCATTCCAGGTATCCTCATTTGCATTCTTCTTGTCTTTAATTAAGTCTAGGTATTGCAAAAAAACGTACCATATCGGTAAATTGGTAATTATAATTAATATGATTGCCTTTATAATTGTGCGTTAATTGCACGAGTGACCAGCAGAAACTAATGTTTGCGAAATTTGTTGGCCCACTCCTCTGGCTTATATGTTAGTTTAAACTTATCTATTTTACTTCGATTGTGAAACAAGTTATTACAACTTATACAAATCATGCTCGAAGTCTTCCTGGTTAGAACTAGTACTAAGCATATGCGGATTAAGTTTCTTGCTCAAGGACACCGCACATAGCCGTGGCGCAGGTCCAAATCCACGACCTTCCGATCATGTGTTCGGTGCTCTACCACTCAGTGGATCACGCACTCCACATTGCTTATATGTGTTTGTAAGTTATACTGCAAGTCTAGTATAATTGTATCGTTATGAACAATAATATGTTTAAACTATGTTTTATTTGGTTATTTCGTCAATTAATTAACTAAAACCGAGACTTAAATAATGCTTTTACTGTAAAAAGTAAAACATTCGTACTAACATTGGCAGGAAACTGAAGACTGTTTGAACACCCCACCGACACCGATTATTGGCGTGAAAATAATTGTCATGTTTTCGCCCCGATTCATGATTTATCCATCAAATCCATATAAATATTAAATATTTATGGGATTGTGATAGTTTTGATAACATTATAATGCATGATTCATAATACCTTTTTAAACAAGAGTTCCAACTGTGGGTGAGTATTGCTATACTGTTCAGTCTGGTACAGTTTAACTTGTTCAACAAATAGTCCGATTTTATGATCGTAAAGATCTTTGACACGTTCGGATATATTTGTATAACAATTGAAAGTCACATGATGTTAACAATGCAGTAATAAGCTTTTTCTGAACTTGACCAGTCACAGGCTAACGTTTCATGTTAGGGACTTATACACAAACTTATAACAACATATCATAAAGGAATCTATATAGGTTATTGAACCAAAACAATTTTTCTATTTTAGTAACAGTGACCTTGACCTCAAAACAACCCCTATAGTGTTTTTGCTTGGATCCAAAACACAAACGTTTTTCAATTAAAACTAAAGTTATTTATTTGAAACCATTTTTTTCTATTTTAGTAACGGTGAAATTGACCTTGACCCGAGTTACCTTAAAGTCAATCCCAAACTTGTTTTCGTTATTGTTTCCATAGGAACATATACACAAAATTTCATCAAAATATTTCAGGAAAATGTTATTGAGCGAGAACACCTTGTTTCTATTTTTATTTTCAAATGTTTTTATCTGATTGGGTCGTATGACGAACCAAGTGAGATGTTTTGCCTATAAATATTCATGATCTAATCAAGGATCTGGGGTGCGTTTCACAAAAAAAACTTACGAGAAAAATCGTCGTAAACGTAAACCAACACTTATTCATATTAATGTTAATATTCATCGAAATGAATCCAAATTTGCTAAAACCATGCAGAAAATGATATATTTTCTGGAAATACAATCAATTTAAATGTCGATCAAAATTTAAACAAACCACGTAGTAATTGTCAAATAGACTAACGGCGATTTTTATCGTAAGTTATTTTGTGAAACGTAGCATATTAACTCTAGTTTCTAGTTTTAGCTCAATATTGCTGGTTTAACACATGGTTGGAGGTTTTATCGTCAATGGTACATATCCTCGCTCTTCTCTCGTCGTCACATCATAAAACAAAACAGTGTAAATAAAATAAGAGCTACCAGACTGGTCTCTTACATTTGCGCTAGCATGCACAGGTGTATACTGCAAAACAGGTAATACATATAAGTGTGTACTGCAAAACACGTGATACATATAGGTGTAGCAAAACAATTGATACATATAAGTGTATTCTGCAAAACAGGTGATACATAATTATAAGTGTAAACTGCAAAACAAAAATATTTTCAGGTGATAAATAAAAGTGTATACTGAAAAAACAGGTGATACATATAAGTGTATATGCAAAACAGGTGATACATATTAGAGTATACTGCAAAACAGGTGATACATATTAGAGTATACTGCAAAACAGGTGATACTGCTGCTTCGTTTCTTTGTTGTTGTTGTTTCTTTCTCTACTTATATATTGTTTTATAATCATCCAACTTCTGTTTTATTTCTCATCAAAAGAAAAGTGTTTATATAACAATTTTACAACTTTTACGTCTTTTCGCAGAACACATGTGCATTCTAATTAGAGTTTATCTTATTTGTGAAATAAAATTTTGCAATAATAAAAGATCTTAATTACTGTTTACATGAATAATATAGCCTATATATTTTTTGTGTTACGAATGGAATCATAATTACTATAAGGGACTCTGTTAAACTATAACTATCTTCTTGGAAATAGTGTTTACACATGCACACCCTTAATCATGTTTCTTTCAAAAAAGTTGTTGTTTCATTTTATTATTTTTTAATGTTTGATTTTTAAAAATCAACAACATAAAGATCCTTACACTACACATCTGTTTCTGTTGAATTCACATATAAGTTTGTTACTTATTTTTCTGTATATATATATATATATATATATATATATATATATATATATATGGAGATAATTATTTGTGAATAACCAAGACATAAATGTACAGACCACACTACGGCGAGTGCGCCTAGCTACAATGCAAACGATATCAAGGCCTCTGCCATATATATATATATATATGAATGTATGTTACAACTTGACTAATACATATATTTGTACGGTTTGTTGAAGGATGGCCCACCCCGACCCTCACAGACCTATTACGGGGTAATTTAATGGATCACTTTTTAGTGATTGAAATTAAAAAAAAAATATATTAGACATTAACATGGTATTTTATTTTCATGTCAATATTTCTAGTTCGTTTTTTATTCATTTTAAGTAGGGTTAAAAGTAGTTCCGTCAAGGTCAAAATGTATAATTATACATAACGACGTCATGAAGTTTACATTATGATGTCATGTGCCTGATAAACTTGCAATGACGTGATAAACCTATGTTTATCAGGCAGACAGTTTATAAACAGAAATGAATTCATTGACATGATAAAAAATAAATAAGTGATATCATAAGCCGATGTTTGCGATTACTTTAAAGAATCCAGAGAAAGGGAATAATAATAATAAGGGATACTACAAAATGGAAATAAGAACAAATATTCAGCGTTTCCGTCGTTCATCGAACATATAAGAAGGAACACGTATGTTGTAGTTGGGAAATACCAAAGTCTTTTCTAAATAAACCTTTTCACATCTGTAGCAAATGAGGTTTCAAAGTGAAATTGATTCAGGATCATACAACGTGTTCAGGAACATGCAAACAATGTCAAGGTGGTTTAATAATTTATTTAGTCATTCCCACCGGCTCAGATTTCAGGAAACGAAGCATATCAGTAACATACCATTAAATATTTACTTTGTTTGCAGGAACCACTTCCCTAGGCATTTAAGTCATCAACTTATTAAGCGTTAAGGTTAATACATTTTTCGTACGGAATAAATTCATTACACTGTTTTTACTTCCCTCAAGCGTCAATGTTAACGAATATGATTGATTGATTGAATATATATCGTCATTTTTATAACATCGAATGATAATGAGACAAAATGTCGTATATCAATCATCACGTAGACTGTTGCCGGGCGCTGATTCGAACTTGTGACCAATGCATTGATAGACTCGTAACCGACTGAGCTAATCGGGCCAGGCTGTAAACGAATAGCTAAACGTTTTTATTAAGCATGTCAATATCTAACCCCAAAGGGGAATCGATAAAAACCGTGTAAAAGCTATATAGGATTTCCCGCCACGCTTATTAAATATCCCACTTCACACATTTCATTATTGAACTCCGATGCCATGTATATGCCTTCTACCAATACCTGCACCTATACGTGTGCGTGTGCGTGTGCGTGCGCGTGTGCGTGTGCGTGTGTACGTGTGCGTGTACGTGTACGTGTACCTATACATGTACCTGTACCTGAACCTGTACCTGTATATATACGTGTACCTGTACGTGTACCTGTACGTGTATAAGACAAGACATTCAAACGCATATAGATATATGATTGTGTATATTATGAATTTATGAATGAATGAATGAATAGGTTTTGACGGCATACCAACACATTACAGGTTATATGACACCAACAGAAAGGAAGATTCCAGGTTCATTCTACATGTACAAAAAAACCCAACAAATTAGCATACAGATTAAAATAAATACATCAGCAAATGAATATGCAGAATGAACCTAGAACATAGATACCTGCAGAAATGCAGAATTTCTATCGTATTTTTCAGGCGGGTCGGTTTTCCCTCGTTCTGAACTTGTGTTATTATGATCTGGATTTGTTGTTGTTGTTGTTGTTTTTGTTGTTGTAGTTGTTGTCGTTGTTGTTAGGGAGCAAATGATAACTGCAATAATATATATCCCGAAGAGTGTATATATTTGAACTATATATTTTTTGTATATCAACATACAGAAATCAAATACATATAAAACAAAATATATGTTGTTAAACAAATTCAAATACATATTAACATATGTTACAAAACAGAATCAATTATCAATAAACATTACTACATGATTTTAATAGATGGGAAATTACTCGCTTATATGAGAGATTGTCCGAGCGTGATTTGACTCAGTTGTAATGGTTGTATCCCGGATGAGTCCGAGCGTGATTTGACTCAGTTGTAATGGTTGTATCCCGAATGAGTCCGAGCGTGTTTTGACTCAGTTGTAATGGTTGTATCCCGGATGAGCCCGAGCGTGATTTGACTCAGTTGTAATGGTTGTATCCCGGATGAGTCCGAGCGTGATTTGACTCAGTTGAAAGGGTTGTTTCCAGGATGAGTCCGAGCGTGATTTGACTCAGTTGTAATGGTTGTATCCCGGATGAGTCCGAGCGTGATTTGACCCAGTTGTAATGGTTGTATCCCGGATGAGTCCGAGCGTGATTTGACTCAGTTGTAATGGTTGTTTCCCGGACGAGTCCGAGCGTGATTTGACTCAGTTGTAAGTGTTGTATCCCGGATGAGTCCGAGCGTGATTTGACTCAGTTGTAATGGTTGTTTCCCGGATGAGTCCGAGCGTGTTTTGACTCAGTTGTAAGGGTTGTATCCCGGATGAGTCCGATCGTGATTTGACTCAGTTGTAATGGTTGTTTCCCGAATGAGTCCGAGCCTGTTTTGACTCAGTTGTAAGTGTTGTATCCCGGATGAGTCCGAGCGTGATTTGACTCAGTTGCAATGGTTGTTTCCCGGATGAGTCCGAGCGTGTTTTGACTCAGTTGTAAGGGTTGTATCCCGGATGAGTCCGAGCGTGATTTGACCCAGTTGTAAGGGTTGTATACCGGATGAGCCCAAGCGTGATTTGACTCAGTTGTAATGGTTGTATCCCGAATGAGTCCGAGCGTGTTTTGACTCAGTTGTAATGGTTGTATCCCGGATGAGCCCGAGCGTGATGGTATCCCGGATGAGTCCGAGCGTGATTTGACTCAGTTGTTAGGGTTGTTTCCCGGATGAGCCCGAGCGTGATTTGACTCAGTTGTAAGGGTTGTATACCGGATGAGTATGAGCGTGATTTGACTCAGTTGTAATGGTTGTATCCCGGATGAGTCAGAGCGTGGTTTGACTCAGTTGCAATGGTTGTATTCTTGATGAGTCCGAGCGTGATTTGACTCAGTTGTAATGGTTGTTTCCCGGATGAGTCCGAACGTGATTTGACTCAGTTGTAAGGGTTGTATTCCTGATGAGTCTGAGCGTGATTTGATTCAGTTGTAATGGTTGTTTCCCGGATGAATCCGAGCGTGTTTTGACTCAGTTGTAAGGGTTGTATCCCGGATGAGTCCGAGCGTGATTTGACTCAGTTGTAATGGTTGTTTCCCAGATGAGTCCGAGCGTGTTTTGACTCAGTTGTAAGGGTTGTATCCCGGACGAGTCCGAGCGTGATTTGACTCAGTTGTAATGGTTGTTTCCCGGATGAGTCCGAGCGTGTTTTGACTCAGTTGTAAGTGTTGTATCCCGGATGAGTCCGAGCGTGATTTGACTCAGTTGCAATGGTTGTTTCCCGGATGAGTCCGAGCGTGTTTTGACTCAGTTGTAAGGGTTGTATCCCGGATGAGTCCGAGCGTGTTTTGACTCAGTTGTAAGGGTTGTATCCCGGACGAGTCCGAGCGTGATTTGACTCAGTTGTAATGGTTGTTTCCCGGATGAGTCCGAGCGTGTTTTGACTCAGTTGTAAGTGTTGTATCCCGGATGAGTCCGAGCGTGATTTGACTCAGTTGCAATGGTTGTTTCCCGGATGAGTCCGAGCGTGTTTTGACTCAGTTGTAAGGGTTGTATCCCGGATGAGTCCGAGCGTGTTTTGACTCAGTTGTAATGGTTGTATCCCGGATGAGTCCGAGCGTGATTTGACTCAGTTGTAATGGTTGTATCCCGGATGAGCTCGAGCGTGATACGACTCAGTTGTAATGGTTGTATCCCGGATGAGTCCGAGCGTGATTTGACCCAGTTGTAAGGGTTGTATACCGGATGAGCCCAAGCGTGATTTGACTCAGTTGTAATGGTTGTATCCCGAATGAGTCCGAGCGTGTTTTGACTCAGTTGTAATGGTTGTATCCCGGATGAGCCCGAGCGTGATGGTATCCCGGATGAGTCCGAGCGTGATTTGACTCAGTTGTTAGGGTTGTTTCCCGGATGAGCCCGAGCGTGATTTGACTCAGTTGTAAGGGTTGTATCCCGGATGAGTATGAGCGTGATTTGACTCAGTTGTAAGGGTTGTATCCCGGATGAGTCAGAGCGTGGTTTGACTCAGTTGCAATGGTTGTATTCTTGATGAGTCCGAGCGTGATTTGACTCAGTTGTAATGGTTGTTTCCCGGATGAGTCCGAGCGTGATTTGACTCAGTTGTAAGGGTTGTATTCCTGATGAGTCTGAGCGTGATTTGATTCAGTTGTAATGGTTGTTTCCCGGATGAATCCGAGCGTGTTTTGACTCAGTTGTAAGGGTTGTATCCCGGATGAGTCCGAGCGTGATTTGACTCAGTTGTAATGGTTGTATACCGGTTGAGTCCGAGCGTGATTTGACTCAGTTGTAATGGTTGTTTCCCAGATGAGTCCGAGCGTGTTTTGACTCAGTTGTAAGGGTTGTATCCCGGACGAGTCCGAGCGTGATTTGACTCAGTTGTAATGGTTGTTTCCCGGATGAGTCCGAGCGTGTTTTGACTCAGTTGTAAGTGTTGTATCCCGGATGAGTCCGAGCGTGATTTGACTCAGTTGCAATGGTTGTTTCCCGGATGAGTCCGAGCGTGTTTTGACTCAGTTGTAAGGGTTGTATCCAGGATGAGTCCGAGCGTGTTTTGACTCAGTTGTAATGGTTGTATCCCGGATGAGTCCGAGCGTGATTTGACTCAGTTGTAATGGTTGTATCCCGGATGAGCTCGAGCGTGATACGACTCAGTTGTAATGGTTGTATCCCGGATGAGTCCGAGCGTGATTTGACCCAGTTGTAAGGGTTGTATACCGGATGAGCCCAAGCTTGATTTGACTCAGTTGTAATGGTTGTATCCCGAATGAGTCCGAGCGTGTTTTGACTCAGTTGTAATGGTTGTATCCCGGATGAGCCCGAGCGTGATGGTATCCCGGATGAGTCCGAGCGTGATTTGACTCAGTTGTTAGGGTTGTTTCCCGGATGAGCCCGAGCGTGATTTGACTCAGTTGTAAGGGTTGTATCCCGGATGAGTATGAGCGTGATTTGACTCAGTTGTAATGGTTGTATCCCGGATGAGTCAGAGCGTGGTTTGACTCAGTTGCAATGGTTGTATTCTTGATGAGTCCGAGCGTGATTTGACTCATTTGTAATAACCTCTTTCATCAATATGTTTTAATTTAGAAGATATTTTTAGTTTTGTAACGAAAATGATATAAAATCCAGACTTAGTTTTAGTTTTGGGTTTATAAAAATACTAACATTTAAATAAAGAAACGTTTTGGAAAATGAAAAAGATAAGAACGACGAATCGCTACTTTTTTCCAATTTTTTAAAATGTTCTTTCTTTTCTAAAAAAAAGTTATTTATCAAATAGGAAAAAAATCGCCGAGATAGTCAGATTGATTATATCAATCGAAGAGAAACTTCACCAGAATTCCGAAACAGTATTTTCCAAAGAAGATATTGTCAATAGGTGATCAAGATGATCAAGACTAGCTATCCTTAGTCATCAGAAAAACACGGTATTAGCCCAGTTTATGTCGGCGTGATTAAGGTTTGATGTCTTGATCACCGCAAAAATGATCTTACGCGACATGTACTACTTTGTATTCGTCGAATTTCATTGATCGTGTATCTATATATTCAACTAGTCAAACAATAAACATATTTTGTGAACATTTTATTAAGTCATTTTTAAAAATGTTACATAAATACACCAAGCAATACAACACTATCAATCAAATTAGGAAGGCATATACCTATTTATAAAAAACCGGCTATCAGTACTTGGAGTGTTTTGCTTATGGTCTGATATTATGCCCAATGCTGAAATGATCACGAAAAGTTTTTGTATGGGTTCAATAAGGTGATACGTAATAAATAGAGGATCTTACATGAGTGCTTATTTATTATTGAATTTATTAAACGAGTTATAAATATAAAAATATTATAAATTACATTTACCATTTACTTATATATTCGGGCAAGCCGGAAAGTACTTCGGCAATTTACGTACCAGAGCCGAGTTCGAACAACGTAACAGACGGAACCGATTTTCATTGTTTCTGTTGCATTATATTTTGCCGATAGTGTACACTTGTTAGGAGGAATGGTTATTATCTGTAGATCTATACATATAATATTAAATTATTATGGAAGGCATTATTGATATTGTGGGAACCTAGAGTGTGAAGTATGCATGAAACGGATTTTAATAGAATTGACATTATATGGCTCATAACCATTTTATGACACTGAAACTACTCTTGAGAGCACGCAAACATACATTTAATGTCAGCACGTGCATACAGATCAGACACGTTATCAGACGGAACGTTTATAATTTAGCGGATTGATAATTATCTGGGGGAACGACAATTATCTGGCGGAACGATTATTATCTGGCGGAACGATTTTTATCTGGCGGAACGATTATTTATATATGTGTTATTAAGATCTGTGTGTCAGCGATGACAACAGGAAATTATCCGTGAAGGTAATTCCCATCAATAAAACATGCTTACAATAAAAAGTATGTCTTTTGTGATTTAATTCAGTTGATGGTGTTCTCCGTCACCCTCATGGGCAGGGTCCCTCAAACAAACCTGCAATTTTCTTTCCACAGTTACACGATGTGCCCCAGGGATCCTTTTATCAAATATCGTAAAGTATCAAAACAGCAATATGTCGTTTGGAGTTCGACAGAGGTCGCTCTAGTCTATGCCAGAACCGGGTATCTCCCGAATCAGGTCTATTAACCCCCAGTTAAACAAGTTGGCTGCTTTTAAAAAGCATCCAATGGTTAGGTCTTATAAACGATGTGGCAATTAAAGTGAATGAATGTGTAAGTTTGGTTCCTTGTACAGGGTACTAAATACAGGTGTGCCTGATAGTAAATTTGACGTTTAAATGTACTGATCTCAATCAATATGTATTGCCATTTGCATGTTTAAAAAGAAACTTACCTTATATATTGTCTAACGTACTGTCTGCTTTGTTCAATTTACTACCGTGATCATATTATATTTCAAAATAATTTGTATCCATATTTTAAATCAATTTGTGGATATACTATTTTTAAAAAAAACAACAGTTAAAAATTACTGTTTTTCCAAAACTTGTGCATGTTTGGCGATATATCTGATTCTGACGACGTGCTGAAAATATGTCATACCGGTAAACTATCTTTATATTTCTGTTGTATCGAGTAAAATAAACAACTGTTGGTGTTTAAATTTGTTATTATTTCCATTGTTATGGGACCTCATTTAAAGCAAGGAGTTTTAGAAAATTCCTTGATTTAAGGCATTATCATTTTTTTCCTGATTAAATATGCAAAGAACAATTCATAGTGTTCTCAATTAATGCATAAAACGTCAGGTTGCTATCAATTATTACCCACACCGAATTTGAATTTTCCTTTAAGCCGGAAAGTGGTCGGAACATGACCAGATTTTAATATCAATAGCGGTTTGTACATTCCCATGATGCACTGTTTAGAAAAACAATGTCCATTTAGCGAATGCCGTGTTTTTAACACATGATCGTGACGTTCCAATATGGCAGCGCCCAGAGTCAATTCCTTTACTGGCCCTTATATAGGGTTCGATCGCTCATGAAACCTAATCAAAAATGGAAACTCCATGTCTCACAATTCCACGGTTAGGGAACTCTGTCACAACGTGGAGTGATTCGTGTCGACAGTTTGTCACAGATTCATGTCGATCTGATGCGGGAAAACACGACATATTTTGATGTCTATAGTCAATTATTTACTGGACACATCTATAAATTTAAAACTTTTTTACATGATTAATATTCACCTAATATTAATTGGCATTTTCAAAGCTCATCGATCATGTGTGCATTAGTAGTGGTTTAAAACGCACGAATTAACAAATCCTCACTGAGTATGTATGTAAAACGAAAGTAGAAGTGAAATTGTCAATAAAAATATTAATCAGTTCAGAATACCATTGACAATTGTTGTATAAGTAATTTTGTTTAAAAAGGGTTATAATTAATTGACATTTTACTTATACTAAGTGAGAAATATCGTTTGAAAAAGGGCCATGCGTCACAGGTTTGTGTCGATGTTGATTTAAATGTCACGGATTCTTCCCTACAGGGTCACAGCTTCTGGTTGACACTAATGGCAGGACTAGACATATCTTCTGTCGAAGATGTGATCTGGATGTACGTCTATCATTGATAACATGTCCTATTTTCTCAGTCAATAAAATCGATCAGAGTTTTCAAAATAGATCATTCCATTTTACATAGAATGTCATGGCCGTCAGTAGATGTTGACCTCTTTTCTAAGCCGATGAAATCGTTCCAGATCAACAACTAAGCCGGTTAGATGTACATGGAATTTTCTACTAGCCAAATTATTTCTAACTTATACATGTGCTTTTGGACAAAAAATGAAATGAGGCATGTTCCAAAACCGTAGTAACAACAGTATATATTTTAAAGCGGTGCTTTGGGGCTTTTTTTGTTGTTGTAGTTTTGTGTTGTTGTTGTTGTGGTTTTTTTTCTTGTTGGGTTTCGTCTGAGAATAAAGGAAGTTTATATTAAAAATATACTCCAAGTAAAATTAAATGAACTTTTTATTTTGTTAAAGATTCTTATTGAAAGACAGAAATAGACTCAATAATACAATACAATACAAAGTATGAGTTTGACAATATCATTAAAATCAATATGACAAATACCAAGCATTTCACAAAACATTAAAAAGAGCAATACATTTTAAACATGTTTCATGAGAAGAGAAGTATAAACAAGCAAAGTTTGAGACATAGGTTTAGAACTGAAGTGCACATGTACCTTAATGGCCAGTTGAGGCACTCACACTCAGTCGTACAACCTATAGTGTTCTAATTTAAAATAATATGTTAAATAATTCGAAGGTTGAATGTTCTAGGTAACAGATTTAGTATAGTAACTTGCGTAACAGAAGATAAAATAGATATGAAGTGAACAAGTTCCTAATACAAAATACTGGTATTGTATCCTCATAAATTGTGCGAGTGTATATTAGGTTTTACGGCATATCAACGGAATAAACATTACAATACGATTTCAGCCGATATAAACATTAATATCTATTTTTCTTGCGGACAGCGAAATAATACAAACGAATGAATAAACCGATTGAGTTTTCGATTAAAGCCAAATGACTGCAATAACCACTGGTACTAATCAAGCATACCGACAACAAATTGAAAATAGTATTTCAGCAAATATACTTAATAGTATTTTACAATTTGTATTAGAAGCACGTTCCTATTTCTAATGTGTCTGACATGACACTCAATTTATTATGCTGTATCATTCCTGAGAGTATTTAAGTGAATCAATTTAAGTGAAAATTCTACAATAATCTGTATAATTTATAGCAACAGTTTAAATTCTACCTATAGACTCTTCTAATCAAAATATATAAATGTCATTAATGCAACAGAATAATATACAATCATTGAAATTCATAATACAATTTGACATTTCCCACTTTCAGATATTCTATTTATAGTTGCAGTATTTCGGACAAACCGTCAAGCTCTAACGCTATGCAATATCAAAAATATGCTAGTTACAATGATTAACCATAGTATATTCAACTTACAAAGCATAGTCCTGTTTAACCGAACTGGCATAAACATGCAAAACCATTTTCTAACTAGAATATTAATAAAAATGAACAAAATTACAAGAATAACAAATTTGCCGCTAGATTTTTCATTCATTTCCTGTTTGATTGAAGAGTGTCCAATTCAAGGGACTGCACTCTTAATCAAACCGTGTTTACCAAATTAAAGGTGAAGTAAGTCGATTTCTAACAAATTGTTGTCGAATTGATTCGCTTTGAATTCCTTAAAAAAAACAATACAAAAAGTATGGCTATTACAATGTAATTCTACAAACATATTAACATACAATGTACAAAATAATAATAATAAAATATCACTTACCTGAGAATAAAGGAAGTTTATATTAAAAATATACTCCAAGTAAAATTAAATGAACTTTTTATTTTGTTAAAGATTCTTATTGAAAGACAGAAATAGACTGCCGAATAAGAATCACTTGGAGTTTATATTCCCTATTCTCAGTTCAGTGAACAGACCAATGAAAATCATTGTTACAAAAATCGTGGCCCCGGACTGGCAATTAGGGGTGGGCTAACAATCATTGCGCATGCTATTACGCAGCTTACCTTTAGGGATTTTGTCTTCGAGCAAGTTGTGTCAAGGAAATAGCCGAACAAAGAAACCCGTAAATTGGAAATCGCATTAAAATATAGGTGCGAAATAGTTGCCTTGTTATCAAAACAGCTTACGGCTGTACTTATCATTACTAACAAAGAGACTAGATGTTGTCTTTGAAATCAAAGACATGTTTATAATCGTCTTGTTATTTTTAATGGTGACACGTGTCTCGATATAGTTGAAAACTGATCAATAAAGAAAATTAAATTTAAAGTTAAAAAAATATATTTATATCATGAAAATGATGTCGCGATATAATCGAAAAATTAACATAAAGAAAAATACAATTTAAAGAAACTTTAAAAAAAAAATATATCACCAAAATGACCAAAATTTAGCCCTATAATATATATATTCATGTAAACAGTGTAAGGTCAACGCAACCAGTAGTGGGAATTACAGTAGGCATGTGACGTGTGCACACAACGGCAGAACGTATTCCGGTCACTCGTGCAACCGCATGTATAGCGCACTGTTTGATTTAAAATAAATACAGTCGTTCACAACATCTACATATGTGAAAAGCCAATTACTTTATCGTTACTTTGACCGACAACACCCACACAACGCACAAAAATATAAACACAAATCTTGTATGTGTGTTTGATGTTCATTTGAAAGATTATATATATCCTTTGTATACCTAATACCGTGATATACCTATTACCGCGAATGCCCGTGTAATAACAATATCTATGACATGCGAAAAGCTCCAACTTCCGTTAGCGGCGGCATTTGTTTACATTTCGTACCGGCAACTATTCATTACTCAGTTATTAAGTATAAATTATTGACAGTATTGCATCCTCACTGGACATTATCCCATATAAACCACGAACTACGGGAAGACAATAACATCGTGCGCATGCTGGCAATTCTGAGGCTGTTACTGACTACTTTCAAATTTTACCCGTTTCTATATCATATTTTACAACTCATTTAATTTAATCAAAGGTTTTCCGAAATACATGATGTTCACCCAGATTACATAAGTAGGCTAACCCCAGAAATTCGATTTTTTTCTCTCTTAATGTGTCTATTACATGTACAAGTAATTTCGACAAGAACTGGATCATTGGAAAAATGCAGTATATTTTGATGATATACCAACAAGTCTTATAGGCGTGTTAGATAAGTGCAGTTATGACTTATGTTATATATATATGTACACACACAGAAACTTGACCTTATGATAGTCATACGTGCATCTCTGTATTTTTATAAATGAAAAAACTTGAATTTCAAGGGCCCTTAAATAGGATATAACATGTAAGATCTAAACATAGGGTCTTAAGTATGCTCCACTTTTGTTCATCGCTGTTCCCTCTTCATTCTGAAGAGTTTGTTGTTATTTGTTTTCCAGATGGTGCTTAAAGCCAAATTAGTCAGACGTGTTCATGCACTTTTATCATATTTTTTTTTAAAAATAAATAAAACAAGAGCTGTCGGACTTTTTCGATGCTGTTCTAAAACAACAGCCTTTTCAGGAAATAAGTACCAAATGGAAGACAAGTAACACTAAGGGGTGGTAAAATTAAACTATAATAATTGCTTATCTATCAAAAATAAATTAGCAAAATAATCCACCAACACTATTTATTTTCATTATCAACAGTTACGTTTTTCTGAATACAACAAATGAATGATTGGCTCATATTGCCTTAATATCAACTAATTCAGCATAACATATATGCCTTTGCACTAACTTCACCTCAGAGGGCAATATATCGGTATCAGTTCATCTAAATGGATCTATAGTTGAAATAATTTTGTACCAACATGCACAGTTTATCACAGCTTGATACCCTTTTATGAAAATAAAGAAAAATAAATCCCTTTGGGCGTGCCAATTTTGCCCCCAGGGTCATGGTTTTTAACAAATTTATGAGAGGACCACAAACTGACCCTATTGACTATATATAAGGTGTCCATACACAGGCCCGTAGCTACTCTGAGGCACAGGGAGGTCAAAAAAAGTAAACATAGATACGGTTCGAACTCGCGACATTTAGGTTGACAGTTCAAACCGTTAACACTACGCTATCGGAACAGACAGTAGTACAACACACTTAATATTGATATCTAGTTTACTTTATGTAAATGGCAGTATTTGCATAGGGTTGTACTATTCTACACTGTTAAAACTGTCGACACTGAATCCGTGACATTGAAATAAGGATCGACACGCCTCCGTTACCACAAACCTGTGACATTATAAAAATTAGAAATTTATATAAACGGATAAATGCGTGTTCTGGCCTTACCAAAACTTAGCAATAAAAGTGACTACATTTATTATTAATCATGCTGGTTGTGATTTGATGTGGTAGTTGTGTTAGTTATTAACATATATTAAAAAAGCTCCAATGACAGAGAAATGCAATTAAATTGCTTTCAAACTTGAAGAAATAGTCATAATCATATGTTCAGTTTGATCGCATTTTACTAATAATACATAAAATTCACCCGAATGTAAAAATATACTTCATATGTTTGGATATATTTAACATATTCAAAACATCCGTGGTGATGTCCCCGCTATCTACTAGAAAGTGTGTCAAAATTTACAAAAACAGTACTACTGTCGACGTGAATCTGTGACAAACTGTCGACGCGAATCACTCGACGTTGTGACAGAGTTCCTTGACCGTGAATTCATAGCTATTGAACGCTCGCTAAACTGTGACGTCGTTAAAACTTTCCCTGAAGCAAATGAATTTTTTTTTTTTTTTTTTTTTTGAATGGGGTTTAACGCCATTTTCAACACATTTCAGGTTATATATGGCATATCCAGTTTTACTGGTGGAGGAAGACCTCAGACTGAGTCAGACTGAGTAGAACCACCGTCCTTCCGCAAGTAACTGGAAACTTTCTCACATAAAGTTTTTGGAGCGAGCGGGACTCGAACCTACGACCATAGCGGTGAGAGGTAAATGGTCTTGAGACGGCGCCTTAGACCACTCGGCCACGGAGGACCCTCTGAAGCAAATGACCAATCAACGTGCTCGAACGCCCGATCGGGAGAGCTGGACTAGTATACAGAGAAGAGATCGCTTTGTATTCACTCTTTATAGCTGTGACAATTTAAAATATGTACAAAAATAAGACATCCCATGAATTCCATTGCAGCCAAACTATTTAGGTCAGTTCATTTATACCATCAAACACTATGATTGGGGTTTTACGGCACACCATAATTTGTTGATGGTTTACTATTGACAATTATTGGTGGTACGCTGGATACATGGTTACATAAGATAAGTACTTTTACTTTACCATTGTAATCATACACAATTAATGTGTTCAGATAACATCTTGGATAGAATTAAATTTTTATCTAAGGTTTATAGTTAAGTTGAATATCGCTGACGATATAAGCAAAACAATTTGCGCTATGAGCAGCGTTGTTTAACTTAAAATATTGGCGAACAACCATAAGTGCACCTTATTTAAATTAATCAAATACATGCACTAATAAGTAATATATGGCTGCAATCGGTAAATATAAAAAGAAATAATAATATTCTTAGTTGATTAATCTACACTTTGGTCGTCAATCAACAAATTTAAAAATATCATGAGTATAAACAATGTTAGTAAACAGTAAGCACCGAATCCAAAAATATAAAATAGTTGTAGTATTAAACAACTCAGTTAATAATAAACTTCAAAGTTGAATATAGACACGACTTATTATGTGAATCATCTCCATTCATCATACATTAATCATCACAGAAATGTGTAATCATCTTTTAAATTTTTAATAATCATCCTATCCTGCTCGCCAAAATGACTTGTTCAAAGCGCGAGGATAAATAAAAACTTATACGTACGTTGTATTCACTCAGTGTTGTCAGGAGGGTAGCGTGACAACTTTGCAAGTTACTCAAGGCAGGATGTGCTAGGGTGGTTCCACTTCCGCTGGTGGGAGTCATGGGGAACTTCCTCCGCAGCAATTTTAGAAATAGAAGTAGAAATTTTGATTTCTTCTGTTCAAGTTTTATGCTTGATTTAGCTAGAACTCATTACTTAAAAAAAATATTTACCTACATCGGGAAATGTCAGCCCGGACTGTATACTCTAAATTATGTCGATGTTTTACATAGAGGACATACGGTGTTCTGTATGGACCATCGTATTTTTATTCCCCCCCCCCCCCCCCCCCCCCCCCCCCCAAACCACAATGCTCGAAGCCACGGTGATGAAAGTCGAAACTACGATGATGAAAAACGCGAAACTACGATGGTGAAAGTCGAAACCACGATGGTGAAAGTCGAAATCACGATGGTGAAAGTCGAAACCACGATGGTGAAAGTCGAAATCACGATGGTGAAAATACGAAACTACGATGATAAAAACACGAAATCACCATCGACTTTCACCATCGTAGTTTCGACCTTCGACTTTCATCATCGTACTTTCGACTTTTCATCATCGTTGTTTCGACTTTCACCATCGTAGTTTCGACTTTCACCATCGTGGTTTCGACTTTCATCATCGTAGTTTCGACTTTCGACTTTCGACTTTCATCATCGTAGTTTCGACTTTCACCATCGTGGTTTCGACTTTCACCATCATAGTTTTGACCTTCGACCTTCGACTTCCTGTTGTGCATGTCATTCACACGCACATGTTTTATCAACACGCCATGTCGTCTGATGAAGGTATCCTTTTATAAATATTGATTCAAATACCCGTTGATACCTTAACCATCACCATAATTTCATTGTACGAGTACCCCCTTTCAAAATATCTTGAGATACAGCCTATCATTGTAATTGTTGTATTGAGATCGCATTGCATATGCGCAACAGGAAGTCGAAGGTCGAAACAACGATGGTGAAAGTCGAAACCACGATGATGAAAGTCGAAATCACGATGGTGAAAGTCGAAACTACGATGATGAAATTCGAAAGTACGATGATGAAAGTCGAAAGTCGAAAGTACGATTGTGAGGTAGAAAGTCGAAACTACGATGGTGAAAGTCGAAACCACGATTATGAAAGTCGAAACTACGATGATGAAAAGCGAAATTACATCGCGTTTTCACCATCGTAGTTTCGTGATTTCGTGTTTCCATCATCGTAGTTTCGTATTTTCACCATCTTGATTTCGACTTTCACCATCGTAGTTTCGACTTTAAACTTTCGTGGTATGGGGTTCAGAAATAAAAATCACGATGGTCCAAATGGAACACCGTAAGGACACATTTAACACTGTTGCTAAAATATGCATGAAACAGTTCATGCCGGAAATTGTATGTACCTATTTGTAACCCCATTTTGTTACATTTCTATTGCTTCTCTCGACTTTTTAATCTTTTCATTATTTAGGATTTGGTTTCAAATATTACTCAGCAGAGTATCTGAATATGCCACGCTACGCGCCTGGTTGTTACATGTGTTATGGCTAATTTCTCTGAATCACTGAAGTGAGTCAGCGTTTGCTTCGTAAAGAAAAAAACAGTTCTAATGAGCGTGAGAGTTGTTTCATTTGTCACGGATAGAATGATAATAATAAACTGTCGCTTGGCGGCCGTTAAAGGTACTTCTACTCATGTTGTTACATGCATTTTAACATGTTTCTTCGAAAATAGAATACCGCTTCAAACCGGTGCTAGTGGGCACAAAGGGGTTGAATATATCATTACTCTTTTAAAAAAAGCATCAAATGGTTAGGTCTTATAAAATATGTGGCAATTAAAGTGAATGAATGTGTAAGTTTGGTTCCTTGTACAGGGTACTAAAACACGGGTGATACCAAATCCCAACAAGATTCCGGCTGACACAGCGAATTCCCCGGCTGCAGGGAGAAAGCAAATGTTGTATGCCTGATAGTAAATTTGACGTTTTAATGTACTGATCTCAATCATTATGTATTTCAATTTGCATATTTAAAAAGAAATTTACCTTATAGATCTATATTGTCTAACTTACTGACTGCTATGATCTATACAATTTACAACTGTGATCATATCACATTTTTAAATTATTCGTATACATATTATAAATTAATTTGTGGATATACTATTTTTAAAAAAAAACAAGTAAAAATTACTGTTTTTCAAAAATTTGTGCATGTTCGGCGATATATCTGATTCTGACGACGTGCTGAAAATATATCACACCGGTAAACTATCTTTACATTTCTGTTGTATCGAGTAAAATTGTAATTTTGTTATAATTTCTATTGTAATGGGTTCAGCATATTATAATAATTGAGTAAATACATCATTATTTGAAAATTATTTACATTAACTCGGAAGGAATCTGTCAGAAACGGCATTAAATTGTCAAAAAAGATAAGTCTCAAGACCTCATTTAAGCAAGGAATTTTATAAAATTCCTTGATTTAAGGCATTTCCATTGTTTTTCCTGATCAAATATGCAAATAACCATTCATAGTGATCTCAATTAGAGCATTAAAACGTCACAATCCATTATTACACACACTCCGCAATTGAATTTTACATTTAGCCGGAAAGTGGTCGGAACAGCCGGAACATGACCGGGTTTTATGTCAATAGCGGGCTATACATTCCCATTATGCACTGTTTAGAAAAACAACGGCGATCTCTATTTGGCGAATGCCGTGTTTTTAACACGTGATCGTGACGTTTCAACATGGCAGCGCCCAGAGTCAATTTCTTAACTGGCCCTTATATAGGACTCGGTCGCTCATGCGACCTAACCAAAAATATAGTACAAATATTATTTGAATTATTCCCGACACTGTGGAGATTCTAAAGCGAGGTTGCATACTGTTGGTCTATAAATAGAACAGTAGCTGACGAGAAATTGTTATCTATACATGAACAAGACAAAGATTGATGCAAGGTATCAATGGCGCCGCAAGTTTGTTTTAAAGAAACAAACATGAGTTTGCTTTGTATGTTTATTTTATGAATATATGGTTTAAAATAATTTATTTTACTTCGATTGTGAAACAAGTTTTGACAACTTAGACAAATCTCGCTCGAAGTCTTCCTGGGTAGAACCAGTACAAATATATGTAGAAAAGTGTCTTGCTCAAGGACACCACACATAGCCGTTGCTGAGGATCAAACCCACGACCCTCCGATCATGGGTTCGGTTCTCTACCACTGCACCACGCGCTTCACATAAAAATATGAATATGAATACGTACCAACACAGAATGACCGTTAGGTGTAAATTGTTACCAAATTTCTAATTGGGTAAAATGTTTACATTCTTTATACTTGGGAGCAGTAGTCTAATGAATAGTGTTGCCCGATCACGCCAGAGGTTGCGGGTTCGATCCCCACATATAAGCTCTGAGCTTTCATCGCAACCGAGCTTAAATATATTAATATAAACTAACTTTCACTTGGTGATTCGATTCCACATGTCAATGCAGGAAATTTACTTCTACGTGCACATTTTTGCGTTTATTTTTAGTTTGTCCAAAGTAAGTATGATTTTAATGTACAACTTTATCTCGATCAATTGCTCTACTAGCAACATTTTCAGGTAAAATATGTCTATCACATATTTCAGTCCCATTTTCTGGTAAAATCACATTCCTGTGACCTTGACCACAAACTTCATTCGTCTCAATCTGCCTACACTGAATGGGGAATCTCTAATATCGACATTACCGAGCCTAGAAAGGGCAAACAACGCAATTAACAACATAGATGTACATTGCAAACCATTAAAGTGTAAACCCACCATTGATTTTTGTTCTTTATTCTATAGTAAATAATAAAAGTTTGAAGGCTTGTCATTAATAGAGAATCCCAAATGAAAGAAGTGAAACCTACATTTTACTGTTTGTCAACCTCTGCACTATCAAAATATGATGAGAAAAGTAGGGGTCATGTGTCATATAAGAGATTTTTTCTGCTCAGTGTGTACACTGGTGACAAAGTGAAAGTAGACTTCTGAAATCATGTATTCATACCACAATTTCCAAGCATCAATTTTTTTTTCTAAATTCACAATTCAAACATGAAAATGCTATCAAAATGTTCAAAATACATTAATAATGCCATTCAAATAAAAAAATGAGCATTAAAATAAGGAAAATGCATTTTTAAAGAAGAAGAAATGAGGATTATTTATAACCGCCATTATTCGACTACCCCACGGAAGCACTTCCTTTTTGCAATGGTGGTACTATGCCTTAAACGGCGCAAATATTTCACACCCATGGTGGAAATTACCTAAAACCATCTTTGCTTTCTTTTCCACGCCACTTTCTGCTTGCGTATTTCGAAGAACCCGCCAGATTAGGACATTTGATTGGCTGATTGAAATATGTACACAAATATAAACATCACATGACGAGATCAGCATCTTTGATTGGTTGCTTGAAATTTCGTGCAGAATTTGTTGGGACTAACCAGTATAATGAATTTTCAGATATTTGGAGAACAAATTTAAAATAATTGCGTTGTTCTTTTTGTTTTAACTACAATATGTAGTAAGAATTAACATATTATGTTCTAATCTATAATAATGGCGAATAAAATAAATTTTCAAGCCCTGATTTTAATTTTTGATCTCTTGATTATTCAATTTTCGATCCATTGATTTGTCTAAGGGACTAGTCATTACAAAAGAAAGTATTTTACTTTTAAAATAAACAATTAAAAAAATCAAGGTCTCCTTCATAAAACTGAAAATAAAAAAATATACAGTTAAGGTATTTGGAAAAGTTTCACCAAATTCATAATACTTCAAGTTGTATATCTTAGTTAAAGAATTGGTATAAATGCCTCCCCAATACGGTAGCGCAACCCCATGCTCAAATTCTAGAAGCATTCCTACTGGTCCCAGCCTCATGGCGGCGCCCAATAAGTAATAGTGTTAGCGAAGGAATCTTTCCCATTATTTTATTAGTTTATTAAAAATGAAATATTAATGTTCTCAAAAATCAGAATTCATGGACTTTATTACAACTTACCACAGCACTTAAGTACTGTTTTAAACTGCAGTGACATGAACGCGTGTGCCGTGTTGAAACCATTTTGGTGTTATTTATGATACTTCAAATTTACACCTGTGATCAGGCCAGAACGTGCATTGGTCCCGCTATCGCCCGATAACCATTTATTAGATATTGTTCCCATGATGACGGGTCAGTTACACTTTCAATACATGATTGTAGATTCATAACAGCATTAAACTTAACTGTTTATGTACGAAAGACATTTTATGAAATATCTTTATTTTAAATTCAAACTGTACTTTTTATTCAATCATTTTTAATTGCAACGTACCGATTATATGGTGGCATTTGCAAGGAATGCAAGTACTTTATGATGAATTTACCAAATTATATATTATCAGTTGTTGTAAAAATGAGGATACAAAAGTACAATGGAAACAGGTGTAAATCATCATAATTGGGAGTTCAAAGTAATCAATTGTATATGCCTCTGGATAAACGAAGTAATTTGCAATGCGAATGCGATTTTAGAAGCTCAGTTTGATTTATTTTAATATTTAGCGTCATTTTTATGACATTGAAGACTAATAAACTACCAGTTTACCCAGCCGCTCTTGTCTGGGATCTTCACTGGTTAACCAGCCATTCTTGTCTGGGATCCTGACATGTTAATCAGCCGCTCTTGTATGGGATCCTGACAGATTAATCAGTCGCTATTGTCTTGGATCCTGACAGTTTACCTAACCACTCTTGTCTGAGATCCTGACAGGTTAACCAGCCGCTCTTGTCTGGGATCCTGACTGATTAACCAGTCATTCTTGTCTGGGATCCTGACAGGTTAATCAGCCGCTCTTGTCTTGGATCCTGACATGATAACTAGCCGCTCTTGTCTGGGATCCTGACATGTTAATCAGTCGCTCTTGTCTGGATCCTAAAAGGTTAACCAGGCGCTCTTGTCTGGGATCCTGACAGGTTAATCAGCCGCTATTGTCTTGGATCCTGACAATCTACCTAACCACTCTTGTCTGAGATCCTGACAGGTTACCCAGCCGTTTTGTCTTGGATCCTGACTGGTTAACCAGCCATTCTTGTCTGAGATCCTGACAGGTTAACCAGCCGCTCTTGTCTGAGATCCTGACATGATAACTAGCCGCTCTTGTCTGGGATACTGTCTGGGATTCTGACAGATTAATCAGCCGATCTGGTCTGGGATCCTGTCTGGGATCCTGACAGGTTAATCAGCCGCTCTTGTCTGGGATCCTGACAGGTTAGCCAGTACTTAAGAACACACATCTCCGTAAGTCACTGATAACTTTTTCCACTTGAATCATATTGAGGCGCAATGCCTGGCGGGGATTCGAACTCACAACCACTAGATTGATTATAAGAAGCGTAGCCAATTGAGCCAACCGAGGACCGGCAACAGATACTCTGTTTTCTCCACATACGGGTAAATTTTTCGCCTTTTATTAAAGGAGAAACTAAGTCACCAAGAAAACACCAACTTAAAGGAGATGAACAACAACAGTATTGACTGCAGATAATGGTTGCTATCCAAAATGTTGGACAATCTTTGCTTGAGAAAGAGTAAAGAAGGGATCCTTCCTGGCCGAGGTCTAAGGCGCCGTCTCAAGATCATTTACTTCTCACCGCTAAGGTAGTCAATTAGAGTCATGCTTGCTCCCAAAAACTTTATGTCAGTTTGCCAGTTACTTGCAGAAGTACGGTTGTTCTACACAGATTCATTCAGAGGGTTTCCTCCACCAATACAATTGGAAGTGCCATATATAACCTAAATTATGTTGGAAATGGAGCTAAACCCATTCAAAAAAGTAAAAGCGATTTTAAAAAAAACAACATAAAAGGGATTATTAAATGTTAAAAAGCAAAACTGATGAAGAGAGAGAACATATTGATGAAACAGTTGTACGTTAAAATTTCTGAATATTTTATGCTAAATTTTGTTTTGAAATTTATATATAAAAGCCTCGTGAGGTACTTAACAAAGGCCATTGTTGGTGAATGAAAGTTTGATTACATTTCATGCGTTATATATTTGCACAGTGTTAATACTTACTAATATACTTTATAGATCATACTCGATAATCTTAAAACAGATGTTGCCTAACACCTGTTATATTGTCGTCAGTTGTTACTACCAATCAGTAATGAATGATAACGACATGGATCTATGAGTTTTACTAAATTTACTATTGAAGGATATAGTACAGGCTGAATAATTTTCAACAAAAAGTAAATTGTTAAATGTCAACATAAGCGCGTTTACCATCGCTTTCTGAGCTAGCATGTTTTCCTACATTACTGGCCATGTGTGCTCACTAATATTTAACCCTTCCGAAAAAATCAAGTTTCGTTAGTTGGAAACTGAATGAATCAGGTTTACAGAAGGAGGTAATTTCCATGGTGATTTTGTTTTTCAAATTTACATTGTTTTCCAATTATACTTTTCAAAAAACTGTTCCTGACTTGGAACTTTTTAAAAAATCATGGGAACCGTCCAACGGACATTACCCCCCTTCCTCACTTTAATACCCGGGTAGGGAAATCAGTGTTATAAATATGTAGTAGATATTGAAACACAATGTGAACATTAGATATTGATAGAATTTAGACATCATTCAATTATCAGTCCATGAGCATACATATCCCACATCAATAAATATTTTAATGGTTTCTTGATTAATTCAATATTTGAAATCAAACGCATACACAGTAAAATACCATCCAATGCAGAAGGTCATGGTTTCGATCCCCGGTCATGTCATACCATAGGCTAGAAGAAATGGTACTAGAAGTTTCCTCTTTAAGCGTTCAGCATTTAGAGGATAATTTTAGGTATGGTCGGTCAGATGTCAGTTTATTGTAATTTATATAGCTAATGTTTGATTGAGATGGGTATTTTCTGTGATATTCTTATATTTTAGTTGTTGAATGTATATATGACATAGTAATAACAGTATAAAAATATATTGTGTATGTTTATTTTTTATAGTAACATGAAGTGATAATGATGTTTTAGTGTCTCTTAGTCAAAATAAACGGCCGGATATAGAAGTTTTAATGTACATATACTTGATTTTATTCTAACTTTTATATGCGACGCTCAAATTAACTATTAAAGTCATAAGTTAAAGTTTTAAGTCTGTAACTGAAAAAAAATGTTGAAAGCGACGCTAAACACCACACAACACAACAATTCTTAGCGTGTAATAGCAATCCCACCTTCAGTACTTTGGGTACTTTGATTTTTATTTGTCAGGCCGTCGTGTCGGGCTGGAAGCACCTGTTAATGGTAAAGTCGTGGACAAATGTACAACACCATGGTGGTAGTCGGTAGTACATTTAAAGGGCTTAACTGTAAATTTATAAACAAAACATATCTATACACCGAAAAAGCTTGTTAGCGCTTGATTTAAAGCATTGAACAAAAAATGGAAAGTATGAAATATGTGTCCTCAGGATAACTTTAAGTATAACGATGAGATGCATAATCCGTTAAACGCCCGAAACTCATTGAAAAAATGGAGTATTTCAGATTTTTTCCGAAACGTTCAATTCTCTAAAATCACCTGAAACAGATCTATTCTTAATACACGGATAAGGATGTAATACTATATTCGTTAAGTCGGTACACGTCTCCTACCTATCGCGAAAGTCGCACTCAACCGTGGAAGCAGAACTAATATACGCATACGGTAGCAGAAACACGAGCACACCGATTAAAGTTAAGAGCAAATATCTGGTTAAAATATCATGTATCACTCCTTAGACAGACAAAGTATGTCACTTTGAAAGGTTTGATATATATCTGGTTAAAATATCATGTATCACTCCTTAGACAGACAAAGTATGTCACTTGGAAAGGTTTGATATATACTTATAGATCATTTCCTGACATTCAGTACTCATAAATTGTGATATCACTTTAAAGAAATTTTGGATGGAACATCCAGTCTGAGATAAAAAGAAGAAAAAATGCCAGTTTCTAGAATGTTTAGAAACAAAGACATTCATGTATATCAAAGCCCAGCGCTATCCTTTATTGTTATGTTTTAACTATTGTGGCGATGTTTGCATAGGATATATGTAGTTCAATATTTGAACCGGCGTTGTTTCGCGTTTTCACCATCGTGGTCTCGACTTTTCACCATCGTGGTTTCGACTTTTCACCATCGTTGTTTCGACTTTTCACAATCGTAGTTTCGTTGTTTCGATTTTACTTAATTTAATAAATATGCCTCGATGGCCATGTTTGGACATCGTAGAAAATGAATACCGTATGCAAATTGGGGCAAATCTTCCTTTATATAGTGTGGATCATTGTCCAAATATTTCCAACACAATTGCTATATATTTAAGTTTATTTACTGAAATAGGCCGAACTATATCTTATTTTATACATTAAGCATTCTGATGTTAGCAAGCAAACATTGTTGAAATATTGATGATTTATCTGACGCGTGTTCAATTCTTGTCAGAAGCTTGTCTGGTTCATGTATAGTTTTTGTCCAAGAACCTTGAACTGAACGTACTGCAAACGTCACCACAACATATACTACACGATACTGTGGAATGAAAGTCAATGTCAAATAGCCTAATGCATCACATATTTAGAGGATCTTACATGAGTACTTATTTATTATTGAATGTATTAAACGAGTTGGGAAAAATATATCATGCAAGGCTCTGCCGAGCATTTTATCATTTTCAACAACGAGTTTAATAAATTCAATAATAAATGAGTACGAAGATTTAAGATTCGTTTTATCACATAACTCATAAAAAGGTTACATTTACCATTTATTTAATATATCATTAGAAGGTTATGACATTCTAATCTATATGTACATGTGTTTATGTTAGTAATTGAACTTTATTGTGCTAATCGATGTTTACAAACTATTCTGTTTTATTCCAGATGACCGTGGTCATTGTTATACATAAAGAGTTTTGTTATACAAATATACATTGTTCTTATTTATGATCACGGTAACTCTCGACAGTATGACTGAAACCATCTTCAATTTCAGTTGTGCAGTTCACCGTATTATACAAACAAATATTCATATATTCCAAAAAATCAGTAGGCAGACATCTTGGTGAGCAGCGTGTAAAGCAGTGGTATGTCCTATCGAAGGGAGGGAGGATTTACTATAAGATCTTTGTATGGTATGACACCATAGACGAGGTGTTCCCGAAACTGGAAATAGTCCAGCAGTGTTACAGGGAACTCATGACGGAAATCAGGTGTGCCTGACTCGATAAGGTCGACCAGTTGGTTCATGCTGTCTTCACTTGCTGTGGCGATACGGACTACTTCCCATGTCACTGATTTCATTGCGAGCAAATCAAGTGAAAATGTAGCTGATGTAATAGCATATGCCTCTATACTATTAGTATCTGTCTCAGAAGCACGTATACCTGCTAGGAACGTTTTGGAAGGTAGCAGTGTTACCGGAATAGAAGCATATTGATTAATATCC
This sequence comes from Panopea generosa, assembly GCA_029582155.1. Taxonomy (NCBI): domain Eukaryota; kingdom Metazoa; phylum Mollusca; class Bivalvia; order Adapedonta; family Hiatellidae; genus Panopea; species Panopea generosa. The sequence continues at coordinate 23,377,007 of CM055904.1, read as the reverse complement.
TTTGTGTCATCAGGGTTACCAGCTTGGTGACGAGAGACACAGTCAGCGGTTCGGTGTTTGACGCCTGGCACATGAATTATACGGAATCGGTACCTGAGGGTCTTCTCCTTTAAGTTCCTGTGGAGAGAGTTAGAGCTGTCTTCCAAAGAACTGCCGCCAAGTATTTCCAACAGAGGTTTGTAGTCAACGGCAATGATGATATTATCGCATCCCAGAACGAAATGCCAATAACTGCCAGGATTTCACCCTCAGCTGGTGCGTAGCGGGATGGATTCAGAATAGCAGGATGATTTAACGAGTGTGATGTTCCATCCTGCACGGCAGCAAAACGGTTTCAACAATTGCCTGAATGGTAGCATCATTTTGGTCATACTGAAGACGTAGGACACTTGGTTTACAAGGCCAAACCAGGACCGCACATCTGTTAGATTCTTGGGTGCCGGAAAATCCAGCCAGGATAGAACAAGTATGTCATGGACTATTTGATGTTATTTCGAATCCAGCAAATTCCATAACCTCTTGCCCATATACAAACTTTTCAGGGTTCAGTGAGATACCTGGTTGTCTACATATGTCCATCCACTGGACAGTTTGAAAAAAGTTTTCCTCAAGGGAATAAGGAATAAGGAATAATCGAGCATGTTAGTTATTATATATCGTATGACGTAACGTCTGAAAATAACGTCATTTAACCATAACAAAACGACGACATTTATATATTCGGGCAAGTCAGACATCGGGGGATGAATCGGAAGTGATCAAAACTATGTCATGTGTTTATTACACTCCTGCACAGTGAAGTATATCATATTATGTGTTATCCATAGCTCATTATTAGTAGTACAAAACTTACAAATCTCCTGTTGGAAGAGGTTGTGACCTTCGATTACCATAATTCTGATATGAGTAGGTTTAGATTAACTGTATGTACTCGTTAGGAACGCAAAAAGATTTGTTTGTGGCACTGTTCTATACCAATCAGGTGAATGATTACTATGATTGTAAGGTGAATGATTACTATTATTGTAAGATGAATGCTAACTATTATTGTAAGGTCAATAATTACTATTATTGTAACGTTATTGATTACTATTATTGTAAGGTGAATGATAACTATTGATGTAAGGTGAATGACTACTATTATTGTAAGATGAATGGTTACTATTATTGCAAGGTGAATGATTACTATTATTGTAAGGTGAATGGTTACTATTAGTGCAAGGTGAATGATTACTATTATTGTAAGATGAATGATTACTATTATTGTGAGGTCAATGATTACTATTATTGTAAGGTAAATGATTACTATTATTGTAAGGTCAATACTTACACTTATTGTAAGGTGAATGCTTACTATTATTGCAAGGTGAATGATTACTATTATTGTAAGGTGAATGCTTACAATTATTTAAAGGTGAGTGATAACTATTATTGCAAGTTGAATGATTACTATTATTGAAAGGTGAATGATTACTTTTATTGTAAGGTGAATGATTACAATTATTTAAAGGTGAGTGATAACTATTATTGCAAGTTGAATGATTACTATTATTGCAAGGTCAATGATTACTATTATTGTAAGGTGAATGCTTACAATTATTTAAAGGTGAGTGATTACTTTTATTGCAAGTTGAATGATTACTATTATTGCAAGGTCAATGATTACTATTATTGTAAGGTGAATGATTACAATTATTGTGAGGTCAATGATTAATATTATTGTAAGGTGAATGATTACAATTATTGAAAGGTGAATGATTACTATTATTGTAAGGTGAATGCTTACTTCTATTGTGAGGTCAATGATTAATATTATTGTAAGGAGAATGATTACTATTATTGCAAGGTGAATGATTACTATTATTGTAAGGTGAATGCTTACTTTTATTGTGAGGGCAATGATTACTATTATTGTAAGGTGAATAATAACTATTATTGGAAGGTGAATGATTATTATTATTGTAAGGTGAATGTTTACTATTATTGTAAGGTGAATGATTACTATTATTGCAAGGTCAATTATTACTATTATTGTAAGGTGAATGATTACTGTTATTGCAAGGTCAATGATTACTATTATTGTAAAGAGAATGATTACTATTATTGCAAGGTGAATGATTACTATTATTGTGAGGTCAATGATTACTATTATTGTGAGGTGAATAATTACTATTATTGTAAGGTCAATGATTACTATTATTGAATGGAGAATGATTACTATTATTGCAAGGTGAATGATTACTATTATTGTAACGTGAATGATTACTATTATTGTAATGTGAATGATTACTATTATTGCAAGGTGAATGATTACTATTGTTGCAAGGTAAATGATTAATATTATTGTAAGGTGAATGCTTACTATTATTGTAAGGTGAGTGATTACTATTATTGTAAGTTCAATGATTACTATTATTGTAAGGAGAATGATTACTATTATTGTAAGGTGAATGATTACTATTATTGTAAGGTGAATGCTTACAATTATTTAAAGGTGAGTGATAACTATTATTGCAAGTTGAATGATTAATATTATTGCAAGGTCAATAATTACTATTATTGTAAGGTGAATGATTACAATTATTGTGAGGTCAATGATTACTATTATTGTAAGGTAAATGATTACAATTATTGAAAGGTAAATGATTACTATTATTGTCAGGTGATTGCTTACTATTATTGTAAGGTGAATGCTTACTTTTATTGTGAGGTCAATGATTACTATTATTGTAAGGAAAATGATTAATATTATTGCAAGGTGAATGATTACAATTATTGCAAGGTGAATGATTACTATTATTGTAAGGTGAACGATTACTATTATTGTAAGGTGATTGCTTATTATTATTGTAAGGAGAATGATTACTATTATTGTAAGGTGAATGATTACTATTATTTTAAGTGTGCTTACTATTATTGTAATGTGAATACTTACTTTTATTGTGAGGTCAATGATCACTATTATTGTCAGGAGAATGATTACTATTATTGCAAGGTGAATGATTACAATTATTGCAAGGTGAATGATTACCATTATTGTAAGGTAAACGATTGATATTATTGTAAGGTGAATGATTACTATTATTGTAAGATGATTGCTTACTATTATTGTAAGGAGAAAGATTACTATTAATGTAAGGTGAATGCTTACATTTATTGTGAGGTCAATGATTACTATTATTGTAAGGTGAATGATTACAATTATTGTCAGGTGAATAATAACTATTATTGCAAGGTGAATGACTACTATTATTGCAAGGTGAATGATTACTATTATTGTAAGGTCAATGATTACTATTATTGTAAGGTCAATAATTACTATTATTGTAAGGTCAATGATTACAATTATTGTAAGGTGAATGATAACTTTTATTACAAGGTCAATGATTACAATTATTGTAAGGTGAATTATTACAATTATTGTAAGGTGAATGATAACTATTATGGTAAGGTGAATGATTTCTATTATTGCAAGGTAAATGATTACTATTATTGTAAGGAGAATGATTACCATTATTGCAAGGTCAATGATTACTATTCTTGTAAGGTGAATAATAACTATTATTGGAAGGTGAATTATTACTATTATTGTAAAGTGACTGTTTAATATTATTGTAAGATGAATGATTACTATTATTGTAAAGAGAATGCTTACTATTATTGTAAGGTCAATGATCACTATTATTGTATGGAGAATGATTACTATTATTGCAAGGTGAATGATTACTATTATTGTTAGGTGAGTGATTACTATTATTGCAAGGTGAATGATTACTATTATTATAAAGTGACTGATTACTATTATTGTTAGTTGAATGATTACTATTATTGTAAGGTCAATGATTACTATTATTGTAAGGTGAATGATAACTTTTATTACAAGGTCAATGATTACAATTATTGTAAGGTGAATTATTACAATTATTGTAAGGTGAATGATAACTATTATGGTAAGGTGAATGATTTCTATTATTGCAAGGTAAATGATTACTATTATTGTAAGGAGAATGATTACCATTATTGCAAGGTCAATGATTACTATTCTTGTAAGGTGAATAATAACTATTATTGGAAGGTGAATTATTACTATTATTGTAAAGTGACTGTTTAATATTATTGTAAGATGAATGATTACTATTATTGTAAAGAGAATGCTTACTATTATTGTAAGGTCAATGATTACTATTATTGTATGGAGAATGATTACTATTATTGCAAGGTGAATGATTACTATTATTGTTAGGTGAGTGATTACTATTATTGCAAGGTGAATGATTACTATTATTATAAAGTGACTGATTACTATTATTGTTAGTTGAATGATTACTATTATTGTAAGGTCAATGATTACTATTATTGTAAGGTGAATGATAACTTTTATTACAAGGTCAATGATTACAATTATTGTAAGGTGAATTATTACAATTATTGTAAGGTGAATGATAACTATTATGGTAAGGTGAATGATTTCTATTATTGCAAGGTAAATGATTACTATTATTGTAAGGAGAATGATTACCATTATTGCAAGGTCAATGATTACTATTCTTGTAAGGTGAATAATAACTATTATTGGAAGGTGAATTATTACTATTATTGTAAAGTGACTGTTTAATATTATTGTAAGGTGAATGATTACTATTATTGTAAAGAGAATGCTTACTATTATTGTAAGGTCAATGATTACTATTATTGTATGGAGAATGATTACTATTATTGCAAGGTGAATGATTACTATTATTGTTAGGTGAGTGATTACTATTATTGCAAGGTGAATGATTACTATTATTATAAAGTGACTGATTACTATTATTGTAATGTGAATAATTACTTTTATTGCAATGTGAATGATTACTATTGTTGCAAAGTGAATGATTACTATTATTGTAAAGTGAATTTTTACTATTATTGTAAGGTGAATGATTACTATTATTGCAAGGTCAATGATTACTATTATTGTAAATAGAATGCTTACTATTATTGTATGGAGAATGATTACTATTATTGCAAGGTGAATGATTACTATTATTGTTAGGTGAGTGATTACTATTATTGTTAGGTGAGTGATTACTATTATTGCATGGTGAATGATTACTATTATTATAAGGTGACTGATTACTATTGTTGCAAGGTGAATGATTAATATTATTGTAAGGTCAATGATTACTATTATTGTATGGAGAATGATTACTATTATTGCAAGGTCAATGATTACTATTATTGTAAATAGAATGCTTACTATTATTGTATGGAGAATGATTACTATTATTGCAAGGTGAATGATTACTATTTTTGTTAGGTGAGTGATTACTATTATTGTAAGTTCAATGATTATTATAATTGTAAGGAGAATGATTACTATTATTGTCAGGTGAATGGTTACTATTATTGTGAGGTGAATGATTACGATTATTGTGAGGTCAATGATTACTATTATTGTGAGGTGAATAATTACTATTATTGTAAAGTCAATGTTTACTATTATTGTCAGGTGAATGATTACTATTATTGTAAGGTGAATGGTTATTATTATTGTAAGGTGAATGATTATTATAATTGTAAGGGGAGTGATTACTATTATTGTAAGGTGAAAACTACACTTATTGTAAGGTGAATGCTTACTATTATTGTAAGGTAAATGATTACTATTATTGCAAGGTGAATGATAACTATTATTGCAAGGTGAATGATAACTATTATTGTAAGGTGAGTGATTACTATTATTGTAAGTTCAATGATTATTATAATTGTAAGGAGAATGATTACTATTATTGTCAGGTGAATGGTTACTATTATTGTGAGGTGAATGATTACGATTATTGTGAGGTCAATGATTACTATTATTGTGAGGTGAATAATTACTATTATTGTAAGGTCAATGTTTACTATTATTGTCAGGTGAATGATTACTATTATTGTAAGGTGAATGATTACTATTATTGTAAGGTGAATGCTTACTTCTATTGTGAGGTCAATGATTAATATTATTGTAAGGAGAATGATTACTATTATTGCAAGGTGAATGATTACTATTATTGTAAGGTGAATGCTTACTTTTATTGTGAGGGCAATGATTACTATTATTGTAAGGTGAATAATAACTATTATTGGAAGGTGAATGATTATTATTATTGTAAGGTGAATGTTTACTATTATTGTAAGGTGAATGATTACTATTATTGCAAGGTCAATTATTACTATTATTGTAAGGTGAATGATTACTATTATTGCAAGGTCAATGATTACTATTATTGTAAAGAGAATGATTACTATTATTGCAAGGTGAATGATTACTATTATTGTGAGGTCAATGATTACTATTATTGTGAGGTGAATAATTACTATTATTGTAAGGTCAATGATTACTATTATTGAATGGAGAATGATTACTATTATTGCAAGGTGAATGATTACTATTATTGTAACGTGAATGATTACTATTATTGTAATGTGAATGATTACTATTATTGCAAGGTGAATGATTACTATTGTTGCAAGGTAAATGATTAATATTATTGTAAGGTGAATGCTTACTATTATTGTAAGGTGAGTGATTACTATTATTGTAAGTTCAATGATTACTATTATTGTAAGGAGAATGATTACTATTATTGTAAGGTGAATGATTACTATTATTGTAAGGTGAATGCTTACAATTATTTAAAGGTGAGTGATAACTATTATTGCAAGTTGAATGATTAATATTATTGCAAGGTCAATAATTACTATTATTGTAAGGTGAATGATTACAATTATTGTGAGGTCAATGATTACTATTATTGTAAGGTAAATGATTACAATTATTGAAAGGTAAATGATTACTATTATTGTCAGGTGATTGCTTACTATTATTGTAAGGTGAATGCTTACTTTTATTGTGAGGTCAATGATTACTATTATTGTAAGGAAAATGATTACTATTATTGCAAGGTGAATGATTACAATTATTGCAAGGTGAATGATTACTATTATTGTAAGGTGAACGATTACTATTATTGTAAGGTGATTGCTTATTATTATTGTAAGGAGAATGATTACTATTATTGTAAGGTGAATGATTACTATTATTTTAAGTGTGCTTACTATTATTGTAATGTGAATACTTACTTTTATTGTGAGGTCAATGATCACTATTATTGTCAGGAGAATGATTACTATTATTGCAAGGTGAATGATTACAATTATTGCAAGGTGAATGATTACCATTATTGTAAGGTAAACGATTGATATTATTGTAAGGTGAATGATTACTATTATTGTAAGATGATTGCTTACTATTATTGTAAGGAGAAAGATTACTATTAATGTAAGGTGAATGCTTACATTTATTGTGAGGTCAATGATTACTATTATTGTAAGGTGAATGATTACAATTATTGTCAGGTGAATAATAACTATTATTGCAAGGTGAATGACTACTATTATTGCAAGGTGAATGATTACTATTATTGTAAGGTCAATGATTACTATTATTGTAAGGTCAATAATTACTATTATTGTAAGGTCAATGATTACAATTATTGTAAGGTGAATGATAACTTTTATTACAAGGTCAATGATTACAATTATTGTAAGGTGAATTATTACAATTATTGTAAGGTGAATGATAACTATTATGGTAAGGTGAATGATTTCTATTATTGCAAGGTAAATGATTACTATTATTGTAAGGAGAATGATTACCATTATTGCAAGGTCAATGATTACTATTCTTGTAAGGTGAATAATAACTATTATTGGAAGGTGAATTATTACTATTATTGTAAAGTGACTGTTTAATATTATTGTAAGATGAATGATTACTATTATTGTAAAGAGAATGCTTACTATTATTGTAAGGTCAATGATTACTATTATTGTATGGAGAATGATTACTATTATTGCAAGGTGAATGATTACTATTATTGTTAGGTGAGTGATTACTATTATTGCAAGGTGAATGATTACTATTATTATAAAGTGACTGATTACTATTATTGTTAGTTGAATGATTACTATTATTGTAAGGTCAATGATTACTATTATTGTAAGGTGAATGATAACTTTTATTACAAGGTCAATGATTACAATTATTGTAAGGTGAATTATTACAATTATTGTAAGGTGAATGATAACTATTATGGTAAGGTGAATGATTTCTATTATTGCAAGGTAAATGATTACTATTATTGTAAGGAGAATGATTACCATTATTGCAAGGTCAATGATTACTATTCTTGTAAGGTGAATAATAACTATTATTGGAAGGTGAATTATTACTATTATTGTAAAGTGACTGTTTAATATTATTGTAAGATGAATGATTACTATTATTGTAAAGAGAATGCTTACTATTATTGTAAGGTCAATGATTACTATTATTGTATGGAGAATGATTACTATTATTGCAAGGTGAATGATTACTATTATTGTTAGGTGAGTGATTACTATTATTGCAAGGTGAATGATTACTATTATTATAAAGTGACTGATTACTATTATTGTTAGTTGAATGATTACTATTATTGTAAGGTCAATGATTACTATTATTGTAAGGTGAATGATAACTTTTATTACAAGGTCAATGATTACAATTATTGTAAGGTGAATTATTACAATTATTGTAAGGTGAATGATAACTATTATGGTAAGGTGAATGATTTCTATTATTGCAAGGTAAATGATTACTATTATTGTAAGGAGAATGATTACCATTATTGCAAGGTCAATGATTACTATTCTTGTAAGGTGAATAATAACTATTATTGGAAGGTGAATTATTACTATTATTGTAAAGTGACTGTTTAATATTATTGTAAGGTGAATGATTACTATTATTGTAAAGAGAATGCTTACTATTATTGTAAGGTCAATGATTACTATTATTGTATGGAGAATGATTACTATTATTGCAAGGTGAATGATTACTATTATTGTAAGGTGAGTGATTACTATTATTGCAAGGTGAATGATTACTATTATTATAAAGTGACTGATTACTATTATTGTAATGTGAATAATTACTTTTATTGCAATGTGAATGATTACTATTGTTGCAAAGTGAATGATTACTATTATTGTAAAGTGAATTTTTACTATTATTGTAAGGTGAATGATTACTATTATTGCAAGGTCAATGATTACTATTATTGTAAATAGAATGCTTACTATTATTGTATGGAGAATGATTACTATTATTGCAAGGTGAATGATTACTATTATTGTTAGGTGAGTGATTACTATTATTGTTAGGTGAGTGATTACTATTATTGCATGGTGAATGATTACTATTATTATAAGGTGACTGATTACTATTGTTGCAAGGTGAATGATTAATATTATTGTAAGGTCAATGATTACTATTATTGTATGGAGAATGATTACTATTATTGCAAGGTCAATGATTACTATTATTGTAAATAGAATGCTTACTATTATTGTATGGAGAATGATTACTATTATTGCAAGGTGAATGATTACTATTTTTGTTAGGTGAGTGATTACTATTATTGTAAGTTCAATGATTATTATAATTGTAAGGAGAATGATTACTATTATTGTCAGGTGAATGGTTACTATTATTGTGAGGTGAATGATTACGATTATTGTGAGGTCAATGATTACTATTATTGTGAGGTGAATAATTACTATTATTGTAAAGTCAATGTTTACTATTATTGTCAGGTGAATGATTACTATTATTGTAAGGTGAATGGTTATTATTATTGTAAGGTGAATGATTATTATAATTGTAAGGGGAGTGATTACTATTATTGTAAGGTGAAAACTACACTTATTGTAAGGTGAATGCTTACTATTATTGTAAGGTAAATGATTACTATTATTGCAAGGTGAATGATAACTATTATTGCAAGGTGAATGATAACTATTATTGTAAGGTGAGTGATTACTATTATTGTAAGTTCAATGATTATTATAATTGTAAGGAGAATGATTACTATTATTGTCAGGTGAATGGTTACTATTATTGTGAGGTGAATGATTACGATTATTGTGAGGTCAATGATTACTATTATTGTGAGGTGAATAATTACTATTATTGTAAGGTCAATGTTTACTATTATTGTCAGGTGAATGATTACTATTATTGTAAGGTGAATGGTTATTATTATTGTAAGGTGAATGATTATTATAATTGTAAGGGGAGTGATTACTATTATTGTAAGGTGAAAACTACACTTATTGTAAGGTGAATGCTTACTATTATTGTAAGGTAAATGATTACTATTCTTGCAAGGTGAATGATAACTATTATTGCAAGGTGAATGATAACTATTATTGTAAGGTGAGTGATTACTATTATTGTAAGTTCAATGATTATTATAATTGTAAGGAGAATGATTACTATTATTGTCAGGTGAATGGTTACTATTATTGTGAGGTGAATGATTACGATTATTGTGAGGTCAATGATTACTATTATTGTGAGGTGAATAATTACTATTATTGTAAGGTCAATGTTTACTATTATTGTCAGGTGAATGATTACTATTATTGTAAGGTGAATGGTTATTATTATTGTAAGGTGAATGATTATTATAATTGTAAGGGGAGTGATTACTATTATTGTAAGGTGAAAACTACACTTATTGTAAGGTGAATGCTTACTATTATTGCAAGGTGAATGATTACTTTTATTGTAAGGTGAATGACTACTATTATTGTAAGGTGAATGGTTACACTTATTGCAAGGTGAATGATTATTGTAAGGTAAATGATTACTATTATTGTAAGATTATTGATTACTATTATTGTAAGGTGAATAATTACAATTATTGTCAGGTGAATGATTACTATTATTGTAAGGTGAATGATAACAATTATTGTAAGGTGAATGATTACTATTATTGCAAGTTGAATGATTACTATTATTGTAAGGTGAGTGATTACTATTATTGTAAGGTGAATACTTACTCTTATTGTAAGGTGAATGCTTACTATTATTGCAATGTGAATGATTACTATTATTGTAAGGTGAATGCTTACAATTATTTAAAGGTGAGTGATAACTATTATTGCAAGTTGAATGATTACTATTGTTGCAAGGTCAATGATTACTTTTATTGTAAGGTGAATGATAACTATTATTGTAAGGAGAATGATTACTATTATTATAAGGTCAATGATTACTATAATTGTAAGGTGAATGCTTACTTTTATTGTGAGGTGAATGATTACTATTATTTCAAGGTGAATGATTACAATTATTGCAAGGTGAATGATTACTATTATTGTCAGGTGAATGATTACAATTATTGTAAGGTGAATGATTACTATTATTGTAATGTGAATGCTTACTATGATTGTAAGGTGAATGATAACTATTGTTGCAAGGTGAATGATTACTGTTATTGTAAGGAGAATGATTACTATTATTGCAAGGTGAATGATTCCTATTATTGCAATGTGAATGCTTACTATTATTGCAAGGTGAATGATTACTAATATTGTAAGGAGAATGATTACTATTATTGCAAGGTGAATGATTACTATTATCGTAAGATGAATTATTACTAATTTTGTAAGGTGAATGATTACTATTATTGTAAGGTGAATGCTTATTTTTATTGTGACTGCAATGATTACTATTATTGTAATGAGAATGATTACTATTATTGCAAGGTGAATGATTACAATTATTGCAAGGTGAATGATTACTATTATTGTAAGGTGAACGATTACTATTATTGTAAGGTGAATGATTACAATTATTGCAAAGTGACTTATTACTATTATTGTAAGGTGAATGATTACAATTATTTCAAGGTGAATGATTACTATTATTGCAAGGTGAATGATTTCAATTATTGCAAGGTAATTGATTACAATTATTGCAAGGTGAATGATTACTATTATTGTAAGGTGGATGATTACTATTTTTATGAGGTGAATGGTTACTGTAATTGTAAGGTGAATGATTACTATTTTTGTAAGGATAATGATAACTATTATTATGAAGTGAATGGTTACTATAATTGTAAGGTGAATGATTACTATTATTGTAATGTCAATGATAACTATAATTGTAAGGTGAATGATTACACTTATTGTAAGGTGAATAATTACTATTATTGCAAGGTGAATGATTACTATTATTGCAAGGTCAATAATTACTATTATTGTAAGGTAAATGATTACTTTTATTGTTGGGTGAATAATTACTATTATTGTAAGTTGAATGATTACTTTTATTGTAAGGTGAATGATTACTATTATTGCAAGATCAATGATTACTATTATTGTAAGGTGAGTGATTACTATTATTGTGAGGTGAATGTTTACTATTATTATAAGGTGAATAATAACTATTATTGCAAGGTGAATGATTACTATTAATGCAAAGTCAATGATTACTATTATTGTTAGGTGAATGATTATTATTATTGTAAGGAGAATGATAACTTTTATTATAAGGTGAATAATTACTATTATTGTAAGGTGAATGATTACTATTATTGTAATGTGAAATATTACTATTATTGAAGGTGAATGGTTACTATTATTGAAGGTGAATGATTACTATTATTGTTGGGACAATAATTTCTATTATTTTAAGGTCAATGATTACTATTATTGTGAGGTCAATGATTACTTTAATTGTGACGTGAAAGGTTACTATTATTGTGAGATGAATGATTACTATTATTGTAAGGAGAATGATTACTATTATTGCAAGGTGAATGATTACTATTATTGCAAGGTGAGTGATTACTATTATTGTGAGGTGAATGATTACTATTATTTTGAGATGAATGATTACTATTTTTGTAAGGAGAATGATTACTATTATTGCAAGGTTAATGATTACTATTATTGCAAGGTGAGTGATTACTATTATTGTGAGGTGAATGATTACTATTATTGTGAGGTCAATGATTACTATTAATGTGAGGTCAATGCTTACTATTATTGTGAAGTCAATTATACTATTATTGTGAGGTCAATGCTTACTATTATTGTGAAGTGATAATTACTATAATTGTAAGGTGAATGTTTACTGTTATTGTAAGGTGAATGATTACTATTATTGTGAGGTCAATACTTACTATTGTTGTGAGGTGATAATTACTATAATTGTAAGGTGAATATTTACTGTTATTGTAAGGTGAATGATTACTATTATTGTGAGGTGAATGATTACTATTATTGTGAGGTGAATAATTACTATTATTGTCAGGTGAATGTTTACTATTTTTGTAAGGTGAATGTTTACTATTATTGTAAGGTGAATGATTACTATTATTGTAAGGTGAATGATTACTATTATTATAAGGTGAATTTTTACTATTATTGTCAGGTGAATGATTACTATTATTGTAATGTGAATGATTACTTTTATTGCAAGGTGAGTGATTACTATTATTGTGAGGTGAATGATTATTATTATTGTGAGATCAATGATTACTATTAATGTGAGGTCAATGCTTACTATTATTGTGAGGTGAATGATTACTATTATTGTAAGGAGAATGATTACTATTATTGCAAGGTGAATGATTACTATTATTGTAAGGTGAATGATTACTATTACTGCAAGGTGAGTCATTACTATTATTGTGAGGTGAATTATTATTATTATTGTGAGATCAATGATTACTATTAATGTGAGGTCAATGCTTACTATTATTGTGAAGTCAATTATACTATTATTGTGAGGTCAATGCTGACTATTATTGTGAGGTGATAATTACTATAATTGTAAGGTGAGTGATTACTATTATTGCAAGATCAATGATTACTATTATTGTGAGGTGAATGATTACTATTATTGTGAGGGGAATAATTACTATTATTGTCAGGTGAATGTTTACTATTATTATAAGGTGAATTTTTACTATTATTGTAAGGTGAGTGATTACTATTATTGCAAGGTGAATGATTACTATTATTGTAAGGTGGATGATTACTATTATTGTAAGGTGAATGATTACAATTAGTATTAGGTGAATGATTACTATTATTGTGAGGTCAATGAATACTATTATTGTGAGGTGAATGGTTACTATTATTGTGAGGTGAATGATTACTATTATTGCAAGGTGAATGATTACTATTATTGTAAGGTGAATGATTACTATTATTGTAAGGTGAATGATTACTATTATTGCAAGTTTAATGATAACTTTTATTGTAAGGTCAATGTTTACTGTTATTTTAAGGTTAGTGATTACAATTATTGTAAGGTGAATGATTACTATTATTGTAATGTGAATGATTACTATTATTGCAAGGTGAATGATTACTTTTATTGTAATATGAATAATTACTATTATTGTAAGGTCAATGATTACTATTTTTGCAAGGTGAATGATTCCTAGTATTGTAATGTGAATGATTATTATTATTGTAAGGTGAATGATTACTATTTTTGTAAGGTGAATGATTACTATTATTGTAATGTGAATGATTACTATTATTGCAAGGTGAATGATTACTTTTATTGTAATATGAATAATTACTATTATTGTAAGGTCAATGATTACTATTTTTGCAAGGTGAATGATTCCTAGTATTGTAATGTGAATGATTATTATTATTGTAAGGTGAATGATTACTATTTTTGTAAGGTGAATGATTACTATTATTGTAAGGTGAATTATTACTATTATTGTAAGGTCAATGCATCTCAAGATGTAAGTCCATCATGCGTTATTGTTCTCTAATCAACAGTAAATAAATAAATGTGCACGTATGTCATTCATAGTAGTATTTAAACTACATCAATAATGCCATTCAAATACATCAAGAATGCCATTAGTTCAAACTACATCAATAATGTCATTAGTTCAAACTACATCAATAATGCCATAAGTTCTAACTACATCAATAATGCCATTAGTTCAAACTACATCAATAATGCCATTCGTTCAAACTACATCAATAATGTCATTAGTTCAAACTACATCAATAATGCCATTAGTTCAGACTACATCAATAATGCCATTAGTTCAAACTACATCAATAATGCCATTCAAATACATCAATAATGCCATTAGTTCAAACTTCATCAATAATGCCATTCAAATACATCGATAACGCCACTAGTTCAAACTACATAAACAATGCCATTCAAATACATCAATAATGCCATTAGTTCAAACTACATCAATAATGCCATTCGAATACATCAATAATGCCATTAAAATACATCAATAATGCCATTAGTTCAAACTACATCAATAATGCCATTAGTGTAAACTACATCAATAATGTCATTAGTTCAAACTACATCAATAATGCCATTCAAATACATTAGTAATGCCATTAGTTCAAACTACATCAATAATGCCATTCGAATACATCAATAATGCCATTCAAACTACATCAATAATGCCATTAGTTCAAACTACATCAATAATGCCATTAGTTCAAACTACATCAATAATGTCATTAGTTCAAACTACATCAATAATGCCATTTAATAAAATCAGTAATACCATTAGTTCAAACTACATCAATATTGCCATTAGTTCAACATTCATCAATAATGCCATTCAAACTACACCAATAATGCCATTCAAATGCATCAATAATGCCATTCAAACTACATCAATAATGCCATTCAAATGCATCAATAATGCCATTCAAACTACATCAATAATGCCATTAGTTCAAACTACATCAATAATGCCATTTGTTCAAACTACATCAATAATGCCATTAGTTCAAACTACATCAATAATGCCATTCAAATACTTCAATAATGCCATTAGTTCAAACTACATCAAAAATGCCATTCAAATACATCAATAATGCCATTAGTTCAAACTACATCAATAATGCCATTCAAATACATCAATAATGCCATTAACACAGAATATGAGCATTTAAATAAGGAAATGCATCTTTAAGTAAGAAGAAACAATAATTGCTTTTACCGCCATTATGCGACTACCCCCATGGAATAATTTCCTGTCCATCGACTGTTGTATTTCTTTTCGTACAAGTAGCTGTTCCGAGGAAAAATTGTTGTAATTATCGCTCTCATAGAAAGCAAATAACTGTTCTAAAATATAAATACATGCACTTTACGAAACAGTGCAACACCTGCCTAGCATCATTTTATTATTTCAATTTTACGTTTTTCAATTTACGTAAACTATAAACATGCAAAGGAACTTTTACCTAAAACGTATAGATGCAAAAATGAGTCAAATATTCAAAATCGACAGTAACGCGTGATTGCTTCCCATCAGTTATCAATTATAATTTGTATACAAAAAATGCATTTCTTTGACAAACGAATCATAGCACATTCGCTCAGATAGTGCCTTGTAAATAAAGTCAGTTCTTAAACATGCTAAAACTGTCATTCAGACACCTAATGATATGTCCAAGATGACGTTGATGGATAACTTTTTTGTTATCTACAATTAACATAATTTTGCGAATATTAAGGCATGTACGTAATAAATATGAGCTATTTTTGCTTCTTAAATGTATGGTTTAAGACTTTTTTTTAGATTGATTATACTGAATTCCGTCTTAAGGTACAATTTTATGCACTACTGTTATTTATCTATACTTCTACAAATTACATGGATACATCATCTGTATGTGCAGAAACATTATATTATTTTTAAAAGTTGGTTAAAAAGGTTGAAAATTAAAATACGATTGGAGATAATTATTTGTGAACAACCAGACATAACTGTACAAACAAGACTATGACGAGCGCGCCTTGCTACAATGTAATTCATGGAAACACTTTCAAGGCATCTGCCAAACCAATAGCTTTGGTGTCAACCATGACTTATATACTATGGTCTTAAATGCAACTTCTGAACTAGACGGACACTTTACAAATATGAACTGATAGTTGTATATGGGCACATATCAATACAAGTGTACATGTTGTAAAATCTCAAGATCCACAATAGACAGTAGGAGTTGTACAGTGTAATTTTAAAATGTCAATAAACTAATTACTAAAATCACCATTTTTGATATATAGTTTAATGTATTTTGTCATAAAATGAGAATATACGTCCACAATACGTTTGTTTAGAAATGGCATATGTTACAACTTAAAATGTCCAAAATTATAAAACGGCCAATATATATTTTTTAAATAAAAATACAATTATACATTGACTTTAATAAAAAAAATACACTCATGGGACTTTGTGCACTGCTAGCAACCTGCCATTGTAACTTATATTGATGTTATACGAGTACGTTTTTCTTCAAACACCTCAGAAACAACCTTGAAGGTCATCTTCAGCTTTCTCTTTTGTTAATTAGTGAAATTAATCAAGATTACACGAGTTGTAGCAAAGTTATTTACAAAGAAAAACACATCTTTGTTCTGGTGATTTTGATGCTGCGGTTTAATGACACACACACACACGCACGCACGCACGCACGCACGCACGCACGCACGCACGCACGCACGCACGCACGCACGCACGCACGCACGCACGCACGCACGCACGCACGCACGCACGCACGCACGCACGCACGCACGCACACACACACACACCCACACACACAAAAAAAAATAACAACAACAAAAACGTCAGTGTCACACTGTAAAGTGATTAGATATATAATTTATACAATTCAAAGACAAAACACAGATCTCGAAACAAATAGTTCTTATTTTTGAATGTCCAAGCGGCTGGAATCCACAATAGTCCAATGAAACACAATGTTCAAGGTTGCCGACCTGTACTAACGATAATGGTTATATTGGACAAGGATGGTTCAGGTGGAATAGTATTGCCCAGCTGACCGCCACTTCTTGTTTTGCATCTGAAAAGGAGAATTTTTTTTTAATTCTACATATTTATCAATTAACGTTTATATATTATGTCATATTATCTTATGTTTATATTTTGAGGATAAACTTGTGTTCCATTAGCCTGTTAGCCACTTAGTTACCCCACCAAGTCGACATAATGGCATTTGAGTATGTGGCTACTGACGAGAAACTTAAATATGAAAGAATGATAGCAAAAACTAATCTTAAATTAAAGAGAAAATCTACTCTCACTTTTTTTTATATTTGTATAACGACCATCCATTATATTTATCTTTGAGTCCATAGTCATGCTCAGTGCTGAAATTTATTTGACATTTTTGGCAAAAGAACTGTGAAGCAGCCAAAGTTGTGGTCGCCTTGCTGGTTCAAAAACGGTCATTGTATACGCATGATAAAATCATATATATCGTTTTAGCCCAATTTCAACGTTGAATTATGCCCGCTTACTCTTGAACAACGATTCTTTTCGAAACGTTTGCCAGTATCCTCTAAAATGCTTCTTTTTTCAAATGTATTGCAATATCATCCAAACTGCTAGTATTTTTCATGTGTATTGCAATATCATCAGCTAGTATTTTTCATGTGTATTGCAATATCATCCAAATTGCTAATATTTTTCATGTGTATTACAATATCCTCTAAAATCCTATTGATCAAATATATTGCGATATATTATATATGAAAAATATACTTTTCACATGATTTCTAATATGGACAACATGGGGGTCCAATTTTGCCCAAAATAACGAATGAAGTCAATTTCAAGTAGAAGGCCATTTTTCAAACAGAAAAAAGAACTTGGGTTAACTACCTTACACCGGCTGTAAATAAGCTGACATGACCTTTGCAGGGAAGTGGTTTAAGCGTTTTTTTTCCGTGATTTGTAAAAGTAGGGTTTTTATATAATGCCAAAAAATAAATAAACCTGGCATACCATTTAAGTTACTCATGTATAATGTTATTAACTTAGTGTTAATGTAAATATATAGACTAAGTGATAATTGTTCTATACGAAGAACACATTGTATTTGAAGCAGTGTTTACAAATAATTCCCATTTCCTTATTAAGGCAGCATATTTAAACAGCTTTGAAGGAGATATAATTCGCTATTATTGGAACGGCCGCATCTAATGAGAGACCTAATGGCCAGACATGTTTACCTACAATCGTACGCACAAAATATAATGTATTATAAATAATTATATAATTGTACTAACCACGCAGTAAAATATGCTTAAACCCAATTTGAATAATGTAAAATAAAGCGATGTTCATTTTTATTTGAATATCTCCATTTTTTTAAAACTAACACTCGTATTAAACCTACATGCATTTATTATGTCCATAACTTGTACATCGACCTCTTATTCCATTTCGCTCACATGTTTTAGTACGGGGATTGTTGATCGCCGAACATCTGTTGTTCCGTTTTTTACATCCTGCCCCACTTGTCATGTCTGCGACCAGACACAGGACAATAAACAAACACACCAAAATAAACACGCTGGTCTTCATTTAACTCTTAAAAATAAAGTAAAATATATGCAAAAATTAATTATATAAACAGTAGCCTACACAATACAAAAAACATCAATTCAATGTTTTATTTTATATAGAACTAATTACAATATATTTTGTTTGGATAATTATCACACACACACGCGCGCGCACGCACTTGATGTACCCAACCCCGCTCTCTCCCTGTCATCATATGTTAAAACGAGACAGGATATACAATAGAATACTCACAAGTACCCTTATCCGATTTAGAAACGTAAAGGTTATACAACGATGGTTGTAACAGTTTTAACACAATTCCATTTCACACACAAAAATAACAATATAACACTCACAATCTATGCAAATTGCACTGATATATCGCAATAAATGGGCACAAAACAACGCTCTGAATACCATCGGTGCTTCTTGCCAAATTCACAAACTTATACTCCGTGTTTGATCCCCCACTGGCACCAGAGGCTAGACATCCACGTTTCATAGACGGCACTATGGTATCAGTGCTATCTTGTGGAATGTTGTTCCATTCATGAACGAGAGCGTGGTGTAAATCTCTGACGATTCTTGGCGAATACACGCGTGCACGGACCCGCCGTCCGAGCACATCTCAGACATGCTCAATAGGAGTCATGTCTGGGGATAACCCGGGCCAATTCATTATTTAAACGATGTTTGTCAGGAAGTAAGCAGTCGTCCTCCGTGTCCGATGTGCCGGCTCATTATTATGTTGGTAAAATCCGCCAGAAAATGGCGCCTCGTGAATGGCATGACTACGGGAAATATAGCACAACGTTAATAGATGAATCTGCTGTCAAATTCCAATTCAACACAACACAGTTCGTTTTAGCATGACGTATAGTTCCGCCCCGAACATGGACACTTCCTCCTCCCCACTTATTCGTATTCAACACACACTTCTCATTTAACCATTCACCCCTTGAACGATACATTCATTTACGGCCATCATAGTTATTGACGTTAAATTTAGACTCGTCATGATAGAGAATTGTTCCCACAGTGTTTAACCACTTGATATCGTGCACCGAGGACGACTGCTTATCTCTCAAAGTGTGATTCCTTGAACATGATGGCATTCAGGACGTTGTTCTGTGTCCATTTATTGCGATATATCAATTAAATTTGCACAATGTATGCGTTTTACATTGTTATTGTTGTGTAAAAATAATTAAATTGTGTTAACAATGCGAGAAACATCATTGTACAACATATGCGTTTCTAAACCGCTGAAGTGTACACTATTTATATATGCAATACCAGAGGTTACCGCCTCGTATCGGTCTCAATCGTGAAACATCGGGTATTTCCGTATCCTCCGTAGAATACACCTCGTGTATAGCTCTAGAATACACCAACGCGAATCGCCTGTGTTACAAGTCTGTGTTCATTCGCGTGAAAGTAACAAATAATGTATCCGTCATTAAGTTGATTATATATGGCGTTGTTATATCGATTTTTTTATTTATACACTCGACATGGGTCATATTTATAGGGAAATTTAAAATATCAGTCTTGATTAACAAACGTTTATATTTTCAACGTACATGTATATAAACAGGTGGCATAAGGGGGCCGCCATTTTATTTTATCATGTGACTGAAAGTATTTCCAAAATGGCGCCTTATTATGTCAGAGGTCTATTGCGTAGCATAAAGGCCGAGGTGATCAGATTGGTATCGGTCTGTGGCATCACCGACACTTAGACCCGAATAAAGGGTGCCCCAACCTCACGCTTTCCCCGTCGTCACGTGATATAGTGTATTTACTAAATACGTGAATACAAAGAACATTACAACACAGAGTAACAGGAATGACAACAAGAGCTTCCATCTTGTAACCGTTAGTGGCAACAACGTTATGGGCAACCTGGTGCAAGGGGCACCCAACCTCGCGCTTCTCCCGTCGTCAAGTGATATAGTGTTTACGCTGAATACGTGAATACAGAGGACATTATAACACAGAGTAACAGGAATGACAGTAAGAGTTTCCATCTTGTAACCGTTAGTGGCAACAACGTTATGGGCAACCTGGTGAAAGGGGCACCCAACCTCGCGCTTCTCTCGTCGTCATGTGATATAGTGTGTAAGCTAAATACGTGAATACAGAGGACATTATAACACAGAGTAACAGGAATGACAGCAAGAGCTTCCATCTTGTAACCGTTAGTGGCAACAACGTTATGGGCAACCTGGTGAAAGGGGCACCCAACCTCGCGCTTCTCTCGTCGTCATGTGATATAGTGTATAAGCTAAATACGTGAATACAGAGGACATTACAACACAGAGTAACAGGAATGACAACAATAGCTTCAATCTTGTAACCGTCAGTGGCAACAACGTTATGAGCAACCTGGTGAAAGGGGCACCCAACCTCGCGCTTCTCCCGTCGTCATATGGTAAAACGAGAAATTGTGAATACAATAAAATAATCATAGACACAAAATTTATATAAATGAAACAGACGTAACAGGGGTCAACACAGGAACGGCCGGTAGCAATATCGCCACTGGAACACTTGTCCTCGGTTTACGGGTGCACCCAAACTGACTATTTCCCATTGTCATATGATAAAACGAGGCGAGGTATATACTATAGAATAATTGTTAGTGCATACATGCATACAGAGACAATTACAACAAAGGGTACATAAAGTATATTTAAAAGAAATGACAGCAAGAGCTACCACCTTGTAACGGTCAGTAGTAAAATCTGGACAACTTTAACCGGGTTAACGGGTGCATCTTACCTCGCCATTGTCTTGTAGTCACATAATGAAACAAGGCAGTTTAAATACAAACCAATACATATAAGTACAACAGCACAACAGCAAGACAAACACAATCTTAAAGCGGGGCTGTAATGTAGTGTATAGAGTGTTGGTCACTCATGTCTTAAGTTGCGGGTTCAATCCCCAGCTCGACCCATGCTTCTCAAAACACACATCTCAGTACTAGTTCTACCAAGAAAGCAGGCTCGAGAACAGTTCGTATGAGTTCTGAGTTTGTCATCGCAACTTAATTTAAATAAATTAGTATAAATTAAAACTAAACATGCTTACCTATAAAGTACGCGTAGACAGTTATCAAATCACAAACCAAGCTTCTGGTGCAGCTATATCACAAGTTAATTATGTGCTTATTTAATATTCGTATAATGAATGCATATACTGAGCTGTCGTGGTAGACCTTCAGCTATTTTACAATACTGCACTTTAATGGCGGAGAAGTTTCTTAAGTGGCGGAGCTGTTTTTGTCCGCGCTGATTGGTTAAGTTAAACCTGTCAACTCCATGTGAACGTTTTCTAGACGTTTATAGAAACTTTGTCAAGTGCTACTGGCACGTAGTAACTTACATATACGTGACTCTGATGAACCACAACACTTGTTTATCGTCACTGTGAGCAATTAGAAACCTTCCTTTTTCATTCTTGAATGAACTTATGGAAAATACCAATTGCGACACAATTCACATAAACTTTTTGACTCTATCAAAACAAATGTCATACAGGTAGGATTTTACCATTGATAACTGTATTATATTCATGTCAGTATTATTTGTATTCTGGTCAGCCGGCAAGGATTTTGCCTGTGAGAACAGTATGCTCATTTCATACTTAGCCTGCTAGGGTTCTGTCTTTGATTGTGTTCAAAGATGTATTATATTACATGCCTTAATGCATGTTTAAGCATAATATTGCAATATGTTCACCACGTGACCCACCACGTGACCCTTTACTGCACTTGTGGGTTGTATCTTATTTTTCCACAATATCTTAGCTCATACAAAGAACTCTACAACAACGTCAAGGAAACGGAAACAGCGTTTAACACCTTAAACATACTTTGTGTGTATCTGTGTGCCTTCATGCATGCATGCGTTCGGGCGTGCGTGCGTGCGTGCGTGCATGGTTGCGTGCGTATGTGCGTGTGTGTGAAATATTTACATATTTTCCTAATGATATCAAATACAGTGTACTATTTCAACTGAAAAACAACAAACAAACAAAAAATAGCAAAAGGATTTTAAAAAAACACAACTGAATCTGTGTACTTAAGTTCATACTTTAAACGTTTTTGATATTGTTGATTCCTGTTCAGTCTTCCTTAATTTGGTTGTTGGACTTGAAACAGAGAGATACTCAAATTATTCACTCAAAATAAAAAAAAAGAGGCAAAACAATGTAAATACCGTATTTTCCCCAAAAAACGTCCCCGGGGGCAATGCATTTTCAAGTAAAGTTATTTATTTGTTTATAAAATATCTTTTATAAGAGTGCTACGAACAAAATTGTGTTTGCAAATACAAATTAAACTTAGGTTTCCTTTAACTATAGTCGGAGGAGCATTTATATCAGGGATGACGTTAATACTATTATTACATTTAAACTATGACCGCGGCGTGGTCCCGCCTCGCATGCGGAAGGTCGTGGGTTTGATCCCCGGCCGGGTTATACCAAATACTTTAAAAATGGTACTAGAAGTTTCCTCGCTTGACGCTCAGCTTTAAGATGATAGTTCTAGGTCTGGTCGGCCCGGTGTCAGTATAATGTGACTGGATGAGGTGTTATATCATGTGTCTACGGCATGATACTCCAGTGTGACAGCACTAAGAAAACTGTCTCAGTAGACACCGTCGCGATATGACTGAAACATTGTTGAAAGCGACGCTAAACACCATACAACAACAACAACATACATAAACTGACGAATGGTTAAAACAATTACTGGCACTAAACTTGGTATGTTAAATATGTTAAGAGATGCGGTTAGTAAGTAGGCAGTAGTCATGCAGCTTGCCTACTAGTCTATTCATGAATGAGTCACTTAATAATTAATACAAAATCTTTGGCCTTTATCCAAGATTTGCTTACTAGTTTGACAATTAAATTCGGCTGTTTTTTTTCACTTTATCATTACATTGGATTGTGATTCTATTATTATATCGAAGGATCGTCAGTTTAACGAGAAGGTAAGTTTCGTTGGTATAACTACATATGTTTAACAAATCTGCAGACTAAGGTCATATGGTTATTCGTATTTCGATATTTTATAACAATATTACCATAACTTCGATATTTTATATAAATCTAACTTAACTATAACTTAGATATTTTATAAAAATCTAACCTAACTATAACTTCGATATTTCTCAATAGCAATAATTCTTAATGATATATATTACAATGTTCTATATATGATATATATTACAATTCTCTATATAAAAATAGTGATATATATTACAATGTTCTATATAACAATAATTCAATGATATATATTACAATGCTCTTTATAGCAACAATACTAAATGATATATATATATTACAATGTTCTATATAGCAATACTCCTATATGATATATATTACAATGCTCTTTATAACAATAATGATATATATTACAATGCTCTATATAACAATAATTCAATGATATATATTACAATGCTCTATGTAGCAATAATACTAAATGATATATATTACAATGCTCTATATAACAATAATTCTAAATGATGTATATTGCAATGCTATATATAACAATAATTCAATGATATATATTACAATGCTCTATATAACAATAATACAAAATGATGTATATTACAATGCTCTATATAGCAATAATTCTAAATGATGTATATTTCAATGCTCTATATAGCAATAATTCTAAATGATGTATATTACAATGCTCTTTATAGCAATAATACTAAATGATGTATATTACTATGCTTTATATAGCAATAATTTTAAATGATGTATATTACAATGCTGTATATAACAATAATACTAAATGATGTATATTACAATGCTCCATATAGCAATAATTCTAAATGATGTATATTTCAATGCTCTATATAGCAATAATTCTAAATGATGTATAGTACAATGCTCTTTATAGCAATAATACTAAATGATGTATATAACTCTGCTTTATATAGCAATAATTCTAAATGATGTATATCACAATGCTCTTTATATAGCAATAATTCTAAATGATGTATATTACAATGCTCTATGTAGCAATAATTCTAAACGATATATACTACAATGCTCTACATAGCAATAATACTAAATGATGTATATTACAATGCTCTATATAGCAATAATACTAAACGATGTATATTACAATGCTCTAAATAGCAATAATTCTAAATGATGTATATAACAATGCTCTATAAAGCAATAATACTAAATGGTATATATTACAATGCTTTATATAGCAATAATACTAAATGATATATACTACAATGCTCTATAGAGCAATAATACTAAATGATGTATACTACAATGCTCTATATAGCAATAATACTCAATAATGTATACTACAATGCTCTATAGAGCAATAATTCTAAACGATGTATACTACAATGCTCTATATAGCAATAATACTAAACGATGTATACTACAATGCTCTATATAGCAATAATACTAAACGATGTATATTACAATGCTCTATATAGCAATATTTCTAAATGATGTATACTACAATGCTCTATAGAGCAATAATTCTAAACGATGTATACTACAATGCTCTATATAGCAATAATACTAAATGATGTATAAAACAATGCTCTATATAGCAATAATACTTAATGGTATATACTACAATGCTCTATATAGCAATAATTCTAAATAATATATACTACAATGCTCTATAGAGCAATAATTCTAAATGATATATACTACAATGCTCTATAGAGCAATAATACTAAATGATGTATACTACAATGCTCTATATAGCAATAATTCTAAATGATATATACTACAATGCTCTATAGAGCAATAATTCTAAACGATGTATACTACAATGCTCTATAGAGCAATAATACTAAATGATATATACTACAATGCTCTATGTAGCAATAATACTAAATGATGTATACTACAATGCTCTATAGAGCAATAATACTAAATGATGTATACTACAATGCTCTATATAGCAATAATTCTAAATGATATATACTACAATGCTCTATAGAGCAATAATTCTAAACGATGTATACTACAATGCTCTATATAGCAATAATACTAAATGATGTATACTACAATGCTCTATATAGCAATAATACTAAATGATGTATACTACAATGCTCTATATAGCAATAATACTAAACGATGTATATTACAATGCTCTATATAGCAATAATTCTAAATGATGTATATAACAACGCTCTATAAAGCAATAATACTAAATGATATATACTACAATGCTCTATAGAGCAATAATACTAAATGATGTATACTACAATGCTCTCTATAGCAATAATTCTAAATGATGTATACTACAATGCTCTATGTAGCAATAATTCTTAATGATATATATTACAATGCTCTATATAGCAATAATACTAAATGATGTATATTACAATGCTCTCTATAGCAATAATACTAAATGATATATACTACAATGCTCTATAGAGCAATAATACTAAATGATGTATATTACAATGCTCTCTATAGCAATAATACTAAATGATATATACTACAATGCTCTATGTAGCAATAATTCTAAATGATATATACTACAATGCTCTCTATAGCAATAATTCTTAATGATATATATTACAATGCTCTATATAGCAATCATACTAAATGATATATATTACAATGCTCTATATAACAATAATACTAAATGATGTATATTACAATGCTCTATGTAGCAATAATTCTAAATGATGTATATTTCAATGCTCTATATAGCAATAATTCTAAATGATGTATATTACAATGTTCTTTATAGCAATAATACTAAATGATGTATATAACTATGCTTTATATAGCAATAATTCTAAATTATGTATATTACAATGCTCTATATATAGCAGTAATTCTAAATGATGTATATTACAATGCTCTATGTAGCAATAATACTAAATGATATATACTACAATGCTCTATGTAGCAATAATACTTAATGATATATACTACAATGCTCTATATAGCAATAATACTAAATGATATATACTACAATGCTCTATATAGCAATAATTCTAAATGATATATACTACAATGCTCTATATAGCAATAATACTAAATGATATATACTACAATGCTCTATGTAGCAATAATACTTAATGATATATACTACAATGCTCTATGTAGCAATAATTTTAAATGATATATACTACAATGCTCTCTCTAGCAATAATTCTAAATGATGTATACTACAATGCTCTATGTAGCAATAATTCTTAATGATGTATATTACAATGCTATATATAACAATAATTCAATGATATATATTACAATGCTCTATATAACAATAATACTAAATGATGTATATTACAATGCTCTATATAGCAATAATTCTAAATGATGTATATTTCAATGCTCTATATAGCAATAATTCTAAATGATGTATATTACAATGCTCTTTATAGCAATAATACTAAATGATGTATATTACTATGCTCTATATAGCAATAATTCTAAATGATATATACTACAATGCTCTATAGAGCAATAATTCTAAACGATGTATACTACAATGCTCTATATAGCAATAATACTAAATGATGTATACTACAATGCTCTATATAGCAATAATACTAAATGATGTATACTACAATGCTCTATATAGCAATAATACTAAACGATGTATATTACAATGCTCTATATAGCAATAATTCTAAATGATGTATATAACAACGCTCTATAAAGCAATAATACTAAATGATATATACTACAATGCTCTATAGAGCAATAATACTAAATGATGTATACTACAATGCTCTCTATAGCAATAATTCTAAATGATGTATACTACAATGCTCTATGTAGCAATAATTCTTAATGATATATATTACAATGCTCTATATAGCAATAATACTAAATGATGTATATTACAATGCTCTCTATAGCAATAATACTAAATGATATATACTACAATGCTCTATAGAGCAATAATACTAAATGATGTATATTACAATGCTCTCTATAGCAATAATACTAAATGATATATACTACAATGCTCTATGTAGCAATAATTCTAAATGATATATACTACAATGCTCTCTATAGCAATAATTCTTAATGATATATATTACAATGCTCTATATAGCAATCATACTAAATGATATATATTACAATGCTCTATATAACAATAATACTAAATGATGTATATTACAATGCTCTATGTAGCAATAATTCTAAATGATGTATATTTCAATGCTCTATATAGCAATAATTCTAAATGATGTATATTACAATGTTCTTTATAGCAATAATACTAAATGATGTATATAACTATGCTTTATATAGCAATAATTCTAAATTATGTATATTACAATGCTCTATATATAGCAGTAATTCTAAATGATGTATATTACAATGCTCTATGTAGCAATAATACTAAATGATATATACTACAATGCTCTATGTAGCAATAATACTTAATGATATATACTACAATGCTCTATATAGCAATAATACTAAATGGTATATACTACAATGCTCTATATAGCAATAATTCTAAATGATATATACTACAATGCTCTATATAGCAATAATACTAAATGATATATACTACAATGCTCTATGTAGCAATAATACTTAATGATATATACTACAATGCTCTATGTAGCAATAATTTTAAATGATATATACTACAATGCTCTCTCTAGCAATAATTCTAAATGATGTATACTACAATGCTCTATGTAGCAATAATTCTTAATGATGTATATTACAATGCTATATATAACAATAATTCAATGATATATATTACAATGCTCTATATAACAATAATACTAAATGATGTATATTACAATGCTCTGTATAGCAATTATTCTAAATGATGTATATTACAATGCTCTATATAGCAATAATTCTGAATGATACATATTACAATGCTCTATATAGCAATAATTCTAAATGATGTATATTACAATGCTTTATATAGCAATAATACTAAATGAAGTATATTACAATGCTCTATATAGCAATAATTCTAAATGATATATACTACAATGCTCTATATAGCAATATTACTCAATGATATATACTACAATGCTCTATGTAGCAATAATTCTAAATGATATATACTACAATGCTCTCTATAGCAATAATTCTAAATGATGTATACTACAATGCTCTCTATAGCAATAATTCTAAATGATGTATACTACAATGCTCAATGTAGCAATAATTCTAAATGATATATATTACAATGCTCTATATAGCAATAATACTAAATGAAGTATATTACAATGCTCTATATAGCAATAATTCTAAATGATGTATATTACAATGCTCTGTATAGCAATAATACTAAATGATGTATATTACAATGCTCTGTATAGCAATAATTCTAAATGATGTATATTACAATGCTCTATATAGCAATAATTCTAACTGATGTATATTACAATGCTTTATATAGCAATAATTCTAAATGAAGTATATTTCAATGCTCTATATAGCAATATTTCTAAATGATGTATATTACAATGCTCTGTATAGCAATAATACTAAATGATGTATATTACAATGCTCTGTATAGCAAAAATTCTAAATGATGTATATTACAATGCTCTATATAGCAATAATACTAAATGATGTATATTACAATGTTCTGTATAGCAATAATTCTAAATGATATATATAACAATGCTCTATATAGCAATAATTCTAAATGATGTATATTACAATGCTCTATATAGCAATAATATTAAATGATATATATTACAATGTTCTATATAGCAATAATTCTAAATGCTGTATATTACAATGCTCTATATAGCAACAATTCTAAATGATGTATATATTACAATATTCTGTATAGCAATACTAATAAATGATGTATATATTACAATGTTCTATATAGCAATACTACTAAATGATATATATTACAATGCTCTTTATAGCAATAATACTTAATGATATATATTACAATGCTTTATATAGCACTAATTCTAAATGACATATATTACAATGCTCTATGTAACAATAATTCTAAATGGTATATATTACAATGCTCTTTATAGCAATAATTCTAAATGGTACATATTACAATGCTCTATATAGCAATAATTCTAAATGATGTATATTACAATGCTCTATATAGAAATAATATAAAATGATATATATTACAATGCTCTATATAACAATAATTCTAAATGCTGTATATTATAATGTTATATAAAGCAATAATTCTGAATCACATATATTACAATGCAATTTGTAGCAATCATTCTTAATGGTATATATTACAATGCTCTATATAGCAATAATTCTAAATGGTATATATTACAATGCTCTATATAGCAATAATTCTAAATGGTACATATTACAATGCTCTATATAGCAATAATAATTAATGATATATATTACAATGCTCTATATAGCAATAATTCTAAATGATGTATATTACAATGCTCTATATAGAAATAATATAAAATGATATATATTACAATGCTCTATACAACAATAATTCTAAATGCTGTATATTATAATGTTATATAAAGCAATAATTCTGAATCACATATATTACAATGCGATTTGTAGCAATCATTCTTAATGGTATATATTACAATGCTCTATATAGCAATAATTCTAAATGATGTATATATTACAATGTTCTATATAGCAATACTAATAAATGATGTATATATTACAATGTTCTATATAGCAATACTACTAAATGATATATATTACAATGCTCTTTATAGCAATAATTCTAAATGGTATATATTACAATGTTCTATAAAGAAATAATCTAAATTATGTATATATTACAATGTTCTATATAGCAATGCTACTAAATGATATATATTACAATGCTCTTTATAGCAATAATACTAAATGATATATCTTACAATGCTCTATATAGCAATAATTCTAAATGAAGTCTCATACAAATTGTTCTATTTAGCAATTATTCTGACTGGTTTATTTTACAATGCTCTATATAGCAATAATTCTAACTGGTATATTTTACAATGCTCTATATAGCAATAAATATAACTGGTATATATTACAATACTGTATTAAGCAATGATTCTGAATGGTATATTTTACAATGCTCTATATAGCAATTATTCTAAATGAAGTTTCATGAAAATTGTTCTGTATAGCAATTATTCTGACTGGTTTATTTTACAATGCTCTATATAGCAATAATTCTAACTGGTATATATTACAATGCTCTATAAAGCAATAATTTAAAATGGTATATATTACAATGCTCTATATAGCAACAATTCTAAATGGTACATATTACACTGCTTTATATAGCAATAACTCTAAATGATATATATATATGTATATATTACAATGTTCTGTTTAGCAATAATTCTAAATTGCATATATTACATTGCTATGTATAGCAATAATTCTAAATGAGTTATCTTACAATGCTCTATATAGCAATAATTCTAAATGAAGTATCATACATATTGTTCTGAATAGCAATATTTATGAATGGTATATATTTCAATGTTCTATATAGCAATAATTCTAAATGGTATATATTACAATGCTCTATATAGCAATTATTCTAAATGACATATATTACAATGCTCTATGTAACAATAATTCTAAATGGTATATATTACAATGCTCTATATAGCAATAATTCTAAATGGTATATCTTACAATGCTCTATATAGCAATAATTCTAAATGATATATATTACAATGCTCTATGAAACAATAATTCTAAATGGTATATATTACAATGCTCTATATAACAATAATTCTAAATGGTATATATTACAATGCTCTATATAGCAATAATTCTAAATGACATATATTACAATGCTCTATGTAACAATAATTCTAAATGGTATATATTACAATGCTCTATATAGCAATACTAGTAAATGATATATATTACAATGCTCTTTATAGCAATAATACTAAATGATACATCTTACAATGCTCTATATAGCAATAATTCTAAATGAAGTCTCATAGAAATTGTTCTGTATAGCAATAATTCTGACTGGTATATTTAAATTCTCTATATAGCAATAATTCTAAATGGTATATATTACAATTCTCTATAAAGCAATGATTCTGAATGGTATATTTTACAATGCTCTATATAGCAATAATTCTAAATGAAGTCTCATGAAAATTGTTCTGTATAGCAATCATTCTAAATGGTATATATTACAATGCTCTATATAGCAATAATTCTAAATGATATATATTACAATTCTCAATAAAGCAATGATTCTGAATGGTATATTTTACAATGCTCTATATAGCAATAATTCTAAATGAAGTCTCATGAAAATTGTTCTGTATAGCAATCATTCTAAATGGTATATATTACAATGCTCTATATAGCAATAATTCTAAATGGTATATATTACAATGCTCTATATAGCAATAATTCTAAATGGTATATATTACAATGTTCTATATAGCAATAATTCTAAATGACATATATTACAATACTCTATAAAGCAATAGTTTTAAATGATATATATGACAGTGCTCTGTATGGCAATAATTTTCTAATGATATATATTACAATACTCTATATAGCAATAGTTTATAATTATATATATTAAAATGCTCTATATAGCAATAATTCTAAATGATATATATAACAATGCTCAATCTAGCAATATTTTATAATTATATATATTAAAATGCTCTATATAGCAATAATTCTATATGATATATATTGCAATTCTCTATATAGCAATAGTTTTAAATGCTATAAATTACAATGTTCTATATAGCAATAATACTAAATGATATATTTAACAATGCTCCTTATAACAATCATCAGTCTAAATGATATATCTTATTTTTTAATATAGATATAACTATGGATACCATTTACCTATATACATGAACTGTTTCATCATTATAAAAGTATCACATATTAGGACTTATTGTCACATATCTCATTTGAACTGCTATAAAAACTACATTTATCGGTTTAGTGAATTTTAGAGAGCTGTTCAGTGTTTGCAATATTCCGTGATGAAGTTAAATACACTTTAATATGGTTTAATTGAACCAAACAACATCTCAATTGTTTATATTCAATAGCAACTATTTTCTGATTACGCAAAAGATGATGAAACACAAATGAATTACGAATTATATATCAAGATAGGATTATGTGGAAACACGATATTAAAAAAAAGTTGTTTCTTGGTACCAAAACATGCACTGTTACGGAAAATAACAGTTATGGAAACATAAATTACCAAGTTCAAGTTTCAAGCGGTTTATATGATGTATTATACAAATGTACTATTGCATAACATGTTGTAGAGTATCCATACTTGTCTGCATTTAATCGAAATTCCCTCAAGATGCAGCAGTAGTCACGTACAAGCAGTTACGGAAACACAAGGAACTTACCAGGTTCAAGTTTCAAACGGTTGATATGATGAATTATACAAATGTACTTTTGCTTGGAATTTTGGATAGTACCCATACTCTTCTTCAGTTAATCGAAATTCTCACATGATGCAACAGTAATCACGTACAAGCAGTTACGGAAACATAAATTACCAAGTTCAAGTTTCAAGCGGTTTATATGATGTATTATACAAATGTACTATTGCATAACATGTTGTAGAGTATCCATACTTGTCTGCAGTTAATCGAAATTCCCTCAAGGTGCAGCAGTAATCACGTACAAGCAGTTACGGAAACATACCATTTGAAATGTGGAAAATGATAATGGCGCTTTCAATTCCAAATTGCACCCTTTCTATTATTAATAAACACTGAAGTTAGATTTTTGTTCTAATAATACTACCGATTCACAAGATATAATTTCAATGGAATATCAACAGAATATAAAATAATTAATGCCACTTTCAAAATCGTTACGGTACCAAAGATCGTTTTTAGCGACATGCATAAATTAGTTGCTTTTGAAAATGATAAGCATAGCATGCATGAGACATTCATGGTTTCAGTTGCGATTTCTCTGTATTAAACTAGAGAAAGGACTTTAAATTACAATGGTGTTTTTATTAAGTTTCATGATGGAAAATTCAATGGCGGCATCATAGGGTTTTTGCATACTCGGCCATCATTTAACGCGTATGCTAAGACAGAAAATTAATACAGTTTCCAGTAATAAAATCCCTACGGAATATTTGCCAAGACTTAGACGTCTAATCGCGTTTTTTGATATTCTCATGCTGGGCCCGATTAGCTCAGTCGGTTACGCGTCTGACAATCAATCCAGGGGTCGTGAGTTCGAATCCCCTGCCCAGCAACGGTCTCCGTGATGATTGATATACGACATTGTGTCTCATTATCATTCGTCTCACACCACTGATTCAAGTGGGAAAGTTATCAGTTACTTTCGGAGACGGGGTGTGCTCGAGTACTGGTTAATCCCAGGAAACAGTGGTTAGGTTAACTGATCGTCTGTTAGCCCTCGATGGCATAAAAATGACGCTAAATATTCAATCAATCAATCAATCAATCAATCAATTGATATTCTCAAATATGTATCGCTAAATAATGCGTTGCACACACCGGCGACAGGGATTTTCTAACTACTCACTTTTCATTATTTCCCATGTATTTCAAGTATCAACCATGAGATCGGTGATCACCACGGTGCTGTGTGTTTATTTAGTCGTTATCATGATAACGGATAGATGCTTTTGCTACAACTGCGTGTCCACGTCAGCAGGATGCAGAAACAGTCACTTAAGAAAGTCGAAACAATGCCGAACTGCAGCGGTACCTAACGGAGGAAGATGTATGACAATTGGAAATGCATGCAGGTAATTTTATTTGGAGTCACGTGGAATTACGTCATACACAATGATTGATACATAATGATTAGATACATGATGATTATCATGTAAAAGGGTTTACATACGTTTCTCACGTGTGTCTCACCTGAGAATAATATGATAATTGATTGGTGTGTTTCTAGGACTTGGTTATCATATGGTAGGATTTTGAAACTGTTAGTATATGATACTTATATGAGAGAATGTTTTGCATGATATCAATATGATAGTATTCTCATATGAGGATTCTATAAACACATTTTAAATTATAGCAAAAATAACAAACGGTGAGAATATCATAAAATGTGAGAGTTTTGTCTTTCTTGCACTATACAAATAAACAATTATTACAGCGCATTTGGGATGTTTTTTTTGTCAAAGACTTGCCATTGTTATTCAAGATTTTTTTTATATAACTCATATATGTATTGCCTTTCATAATACTCTCCCTTGAGGTCGAACTTCAATTTCATAAGTAAAGTAAACAAACAAATACTAAATAAACTTCTTAGCAGAAACATTGTCCTTATAACATTAAACATTCAATAAACAATGGCACAAACAAGTTCTTACATTCTAGATCTAATCTGTTAATCATTACTATCGAATGGAACATCAGATATTCACTACTTAAGAAAGCTTAGACTGAAAAAAAACAACAACACTTGTTTAATGTATTGTGGTATATTGCTATACAACTTTGCAAATTCATTGTTTAAAAAGTATAGAAGGATATTCGGAAAAGCAACATTTTGAGGAGATTCATATGATAGAAACTATATTTGCAAACCTATGATTCAAGCTACATATGAGAACTGTAAGATAGGTACAACATATGAGAACAACTACATATGCAAACCATACGGTAGGAACTACATATGAGAACCATATGATATGTACAACCTATGATAACAACTACATATGCAAACCATATAGGAACCATATGACAGATACAACAAATGAGAACAACTACATATGCAAACCATATGATAGGAACATATATACATGCAAATCATATAAAAAGAACTACATATGAGAACCATATGATAGGAGCTACATATAAGAACCATATGATTGGAACAAGATATGAGAATAATATGATAGGACCGACATAGAAACATATGATATGAGCTACAAATATAAACCATATGATAAAAAAATATGATAACCATATGATAGTAGCTATGTATGAGAACCATATGATTTGGGTTACATATGCGCAGTATATAATAGAAGCCACATATGAGCATTATATGGTAGGAGCTACATATATGAATTATATGAAATGAATTCCATATAACAATCATATAATAAGACCTACATATGCGAAATATATGATATGATATTCATTCAACTGTATTGTATGAGCAACGTATATGAATCATATGATAGAGAAGGCCTAAATGAAATCGAACTAATCAAACCAGATGTTATAAAAATTAGCCGAGTAGGACTAACCAAAGTCGAACCAGTCACATGTTGTAAAGCTTAGCCGAGTAGGACAAACTTAAGTCAAACCAGTCACATGTTGTAAAGCTTAGCCGAGTAGGTCTAACTTAAGTCGAACCTGTAAGATGTTGTAAAGCTTAACCAAATAGGACTGACTTAAGTCGAACCATTCAGATGTTGTAAAGCTTAACCAAATAGGACTAGTTTAAGTCGAACCAGTCACATGTTGTAAAGCTTAGCCAAATAGGACTGACTTAAGTCGAATCAGTCACATGTTGTAAAGGTTAGCCAAATAGGACTGACTTAAGTCGAACCAGTCAGATGTTGTAAAGCTTAGCCATGGACTAACGTAAGACGAACCAGTCACATGTTGTTAAGCTTAGCCAAGTAGTAGTAACTTAAGTCGAACCTGTCAGATGTTGTAAATCTTAGGCAAATAGGACTTACTTAAGTCGAACCAGTCACATGTTGTAAAGCTAAGTCGAGTAATACTAACTTTAGTCGAACCTGTCACATGTTGTAAAGCTTAGCCGAGTAGGACTAACTTAAGTCGAACCTTTCAGATGTTGTAAAGCTTAGCCAAATAGGACTGACTTAAGTCGAACCTGTCAGATGTTGTAAAGCTTAGCCAAATAGGACTGACTTTAGTCGAACCATTCAGATGTTGTAAAGCTTAGCCGAGTAGGACTAGCTTAAGTCGAACTAGTCACATGTTGTAAAGCTTAGCCAAATAGGACTGACTTAAATCGAACCAGTCACATGTTGTAAAGCTTAGCCAAATAGGACTGACTTAAATCGAACCAGTCACATGTTGTAAAGCTCTGACGTGATTCGAACCAGTCAGATGTTGTAAAGTTTAGCCAAATAGGACTGACGTGATTCGAACCAGTCAGATGTTGTAAAGCTTAGCTATATAGGACTAACTTTAGTCGAACCAGTTAAATGTCGTAAAGCTTAGCCGAGAAGGACAAACTTAAGTCGAACCAGTCAGATGTTGTAAAGCTTAGCCGAGTAGGACTAACTTAAGTCAAACCAGTCACATGTTGTAAAGCTTAGCCGAGTAGGGCTACCTAAAGTCGAACAAGTCAGATGTTGTAAAGCTTAGCCGAATAAGATTAACTTAAGTGGAACCAGTCAGATGTTGTAAAGCTTAGCCGAGTAAGACTAGTTTAAGTCGAACCAGTCACATGTTGTAAAGCTTAGCCGAGTGGGACAATCTTAAGTCGAACCAGTCACATGTGGTAAAGCTGAGCCGAGTAGGACTACCTTTAGTCTAACCATTCAGATGTTGTAACGTTTAGCCGAGTAGGACTAACTTAAGTCGAACCAGTCACATGTTGTAGAGCTTAACCGAGTAGGACAATCTTAAGTCGAACCAGTTAGATGTTGTAAAGCTTAGCCGAGTAGGACTGACTTAAGTCGAACCTGTCACATGTTGTAAAGCTTAGCCGAGAATGACTAACTTAAGTCGAACCAGTCACATGTTGTAAAGCTTAGCCAAATAGGACTGACTTAAGTCGAACAAGTCAGATGTTGTAAAGCTTAGCCAAATAGGACTTTCTTAAGTTGAATCAGTCAGATGTTGTAAAGCTTAGCCAAATAGGACTGACTTAAGTCGAACCTTTCAGATGTTGTAAAGCTTAGCCAAATAGGACTGACTTAAGTCGAACCATTCAGAAGTTGTAAAGCTTAGCCAAATATGACTGACTTAAGTCGAACCATTCAGAAGTTGTAAAGCTTAGCCAAATAGGACTGACTTAAGTAGAACCAGTCAGATATGGTAAAGCTTAGCCAAATAGGACTGACTTAAGTGGAACCAGTCAGATGTTGTAAAGCTTAGCCAAGAAGGACTTACTTAAGTCGAACCAGTCACATGTTGTAAAGCTTAGCCGAGAAGGACTAACTTAAGTCGAACCATTCAGATATTGTAAAACTTAGCCGAGTATGCCTAATTTAGGTGGAACCAGACAGATGTTGTATAGCTTAGCCAAATTAAACTTACTTAAGTGGAACCAGTCACATGTTGTAAAGCTTAGCCGA
Organism: Panopea generosa; assembly: GCA_029582155.1. Taxonomy (NCBI): domain Eukaryota; kingdom Metazoa; phylum Mollusca; class Bivalvia; order Adapedonta; family Hiatellidae; genus Panopea; species Panopea generosa. The sequence goes on along the minus strand of CM055904.1, from coordinate 23,338,502 downwards.
GTAGGACTAACTTATGTCGAACCAGTCAGATGTTATAAAGCTTAGCCGAGTAGGACTAACTTAAGTCGAACCAGTCACATGTTGTAAAGCTTAGCAGAGTAGCACTAACTTAAGTGGAATCAGTCAGATGTTGCAAAGCTTAGTCGAGTAGGACTTACTCAACTTACTGTTATCACCTCTTCTATATTACGCGTTTAATGTGATGTGTTGTATATTTTGAATATTTTTATGCTGTTATGTTGGTTGAACTCTTTCAAAGATGGCAACATGTTTCCTATTTTATGCACTATAAAACTTATTAATGCAACATTTATCATTACTGTAGATGTGTCCTCAGATTTTATTCTGAAAAAATAAATGCACGTCAGTTGATTATCACAGAGCCACATTAGTAAAGTATTGTAAGCGATATTCACAATTTTAGAGTAAGTACTAGGTTATGGTATTTAATTTATGATTTTGTCCATATGATCAATACATTGTACTATAAACAAAATCATTAATGGAATCATATTCTCAAACTGTAAGTGTCATTTCCAATAGTTTAATAATATGGCTTTATGAATATCAGCCGGCTCTGAAATTAACCCGGTCGTTTCTTTATCCTTTCAGTATACAATGTCTTAAGACTGTCATTGTTATAAATAAATAAATACTCAATGTTGTAGATGCCGGGCGACTGGAATCCAAATGGGCGGAACCCTCGAGCCAATGACAGCGGGTGCAGTTATCAGTGCTGAAGAACATACGACTAGGAATCACAACCGTATGTCCCAGAGTAGAAACATGACATTGCATTTCTGTGTTCCAAACTGACATTAGTGATTTAAAAACTAAATGGACCATTTATACATTGATCATGTACTCACAAAATATCTCAACTTGATTAAACACTTCAGGCTCGACCTTCACTAAACATTTCAACTTGAGATTTTCCTTAACTCAATTTTTTGAAACGCTATAACTTGATTTACATTACAGAAATAATTTTGCATGGTATCATATACCAATGGGTAAAGCTTGTTCTGACTTCACTTCTGTAAAGTCATTTAAGGTGTAATGAGTTCGTAAAGTAATGATATAGAAAACAATTTGAATTATGGAAACTCTCAGCTTGAGATGTTTAGCGAAACACGGCCCAGCTCTAATTTCATGTTCAATTAACATTATTTTTTTTTATTCAATAGGACTGTTGAGCAATATGTTCATAGGTATAAAATTCTAACGTCGCCACCGGTTTCCCATATGGGCGATTCCCCTAGCAGAGTGGTAGTCTTTTTAGGCTTTTTAGGGGATAGTGCAGGATACATAATAGTTACCCATCCTTAGTTTAAGTTTCTTCTGGTTCTTTAGCGTGCTCGGTGTAAAGCACCATCACACGGACCTTCGGGTTAAAGTCCCATGCGAACGACTGTTAGTAGTTTTTGGGCAGTTCCGGGAATCGGACCCGCAGTCCCGGCTCTAACGCTATGCCTGTTCCACAATTCATGGCTACTTAAGGGTAACTAAATTGTGACATCATTCAACTTTCCCTGGAACAACTGACCTATCAACGTGATCAAATGTGTTCAAATCTCATTGAATTCGAGAGAGGTTAGTCCGTTTCAGAGTATACTGGAAAGTAAACTTTTCACTTATGTGATGTTGGCGTGGACTGTATTAATAACTTAAATGGTATTGATGAATAACTGTAAGAACAATTTATGCAATTTAAAAAATATTTTACTTTCACTTGTCCACAGCACACACACGAAACAAATACATATTATCTTGGTAGAAACACGACCCCTACTTCTCTTATGTTATTTTAACACTGTAGATGTGAACGAATAATCAAATTTAAGTTTCCCTTGCTTGGTGCGGTCTTTTCTAAATTATAACAACGTAGAATGTTACCTTATGTGGTGTGGTCTTTCTCTGAATTATAACAATGTAGAATGTTCCCTTGCTTGGTGCGGTGTTTCTTTGAATTATAACAATGTAGAATGTTCCCTTGCCTGGTGTGGTGTTTCTTTGAATTATAACAATGTAGAATGTTCCCTTGTTTGGTGTGGTGTTTCTCTCTGAATTATAACAAATTGAATGTAAAATGTTCCCTTGCTTGGTGTGGTCTTTCTCTCTGATTTATAACAATGTAAAATGTTCCCTTGCTTGGGCAGGTGTTTCTCTGAACTATAACAATGTAGAATGTTCCCTTGCTTGATTTAGTCTTTCTCTCTGAATTATAACAATGTAGAATGTTCCCTTGCGTGGTGTGTTTTTTCTCTCTGATTTATAACAATGTAGAATTTTCCCTTGCTTGGTGTGGTCTTTTTCTTTCTCTAAATTATAACAATGTAAAATGTTTCCTTGCTTGGTTTGGTTCTTATCTCTTTATTATAACAATGTAGAATGTTCCCTTGCTTGGTCTGGTCTTTCTCTGAATTGTACCAATGTAGAATGTTCCCTCGCTTGGTGTGGCGTTTCTCTCTGAATTATAACAATGTAGAATATTCCTTTGCTTGGTTTGGTCTTTCTCTCTGATTTATAACAGTGAATAATTGGTCCCTTGCTTGGTTTTGTTCTTCTCTCTGAATTATAACAATGTAGAATGTTTCCATGCTTGGTGTGGCGTTTCTCTGAATTATAACAATGCAGAATATTCCTTTGCTTGGTTTGGTCTTTCTCTCTGATTTATAACAGTGAATAATTGGTCCCTTGCTTGGTTTTGTTCTTCTCTCTGAATTATAACAATGTAGAATGTTTCCTTGCTTGGTTTGGTTCTTCTCTCTGAATTATAATAATGTAGAATGTTCCCTTGCTTGGTGTGGCGTATCTCTCTGAATTATAACAATGTAGAATGTTCCTTTGCTTGGTGTGGTCTTTTTCTCTGAATTGTAACAGTGAAGAATGTTCCCTTGCTTGGTGTGGTGTTTCTCTCTGAATTATAACAGTGAATAATGTTCCATTGCTTGGTATGGCGTTTATCTCTGAATTATAACAGTGAAGAATGTTCCATTGCTTGGTGTGGCGTGTCTCTCTGAATTATAACAGTCTAGAATGTTCCATTGCTTAGTGTGGCGTTTCTCTCTGAATTATAACAGTGAAGAATGTTCCATTGCTTGGTGTGGCGTTTCTCTCTGAATTATAACGTGTAGAATGTTCCCTTGCTTCGTGTGGCGTTTTTCTCTGAATAATAACAGTGAAGAATGTTCCATTGCTTGGTGTGGCGTTTCTCTCTGAATTATAACAGTGAAGAATGTTCACTTGTTTGGTGTGTTTCTCTCTGAATTATAACAGTGAAGAATGTTCCATTGCTTGGTGTGGCGTTTCTCTCTGAATTATAACAGTGTATAATGTTCCCTTGCTTGGTGTGGCGTTTCTCTCTGAATAATAACAGTGAAGAATGTTCCATTGCTTGGTGTGGCGTTTCTCTCTGAATTATAACAGTGAAGAATGTTCCCTTGCTTGGTGTGGTGTTTCTCTCTGAATTATAACAGTGAAGAAATTTCCCTTGCTTGGTGTGGTCTTTCTATGAATTATAAGAATGAAGAATTTTCCCTAGCTTGGTGTGGTCTTTCTCTCTGAATTATAACAATGAAAAATTTCCCCTTGCTTGGTGTACTTTTTCTCCGAATTATAACATTGTGGAATTGTATAGTACGCTAAGAAATTATTGTAAATCAATGATGGTAATGATTTTACACATAAAGCAAAATTATTGTTCATTAATAAATGATAATTAAGAGAAACTGATTGAAAAATTGAGATTTGAGCAGACACAAATACATTATCTCCAATGAGCCGGCACTGCTCGTTACACAATCAATTCTCACAGACACTTTATGGCTTTTAGCAATTATAGTTGTCAAACAAATTAATGTTTATAGAACCATACTGAACGAGTACCTAGTGTATCCATTGCTAGTTTGTTAATATGAAATAAATGATACATTTGTAAATTATCAAAGCATTTAGCATTTGAAAATAAACCCCGAACAACTGTGAAAGTGTTTATGCTTAAATGTATACGGATCAATTAATTGAAATTGCAAAGTGCTTGAATCGTTGCAAAAAAAAAAAAATGTTTTTGGAAAAAAACATTTTTTATTGCTGCATTGTTTCAAGTTTCTCTGCAACGGTATCTTACCTTCTATCCGTTATTGCAACACTAAATTCATATCGATTTTTCGACCTTTAAACCAGTTTCTTTATGTAAAATTTGTAATACATATTTCAAAAGTAAAACAAATTAAATTACCACTAAAGTATTGATTTATAAATATCGAATTGATATATATGCATTTGTAAAAGACGAAAAATATGTGACTGAAACAAGCACCCCAAATGATAATATTAAATCTCCATAACTTTATATTGCACTGATTTATTTATTCCTGTCATTTGGTAAATGGTCAGTATTTTACTGAGAAATCGCCACTGAAATGTTTATGTCAATTTCAGATTTCTAGCCAATTCTGTGTCATTTTAGACTAAATGGGTCAAATTGGGCAGATTGTTGACATATTAAACTCTAGAAATTGATAGGCAGGTGGCAACCACTTTTAAAACTGGATTTAAAAGAACAACCTGATTAAGGTATCATTTATTTGTTTATAATTACAGATCTTGAAACAGTGAAGAATTTGAGTCCAGACACATGCTGCGGATTTTGTTTTTTCACTGTTGTGTGGACATTAATGTTACAAGGAAGCCCTATCGGAAATGCAGTAGTGGCGTGAGACGTAGAAAATGATATTGAGTCCAGTCCAATTGACATGACGCGAGAGCAGTTATCGCGAGGCCCATCGGCCACATGACGTTGTTTGTCCAAGTAAATACAATGTAATACAATGTAGTGTTACTAAGAAACCGTTTGCTTGTCTAAGAAATATGGCGGTCCTGGAAACAATATCGATCGCTGATTAGATTGTCGACTTTTTTTACTGACAGCATACGTCAGTCCATTTAGGCATATAACTGCTTTACATACAAGATAACAATACCATTTGTTTATGATTTCATATTTAAGTATGTAACAATTTTTTCTTTATTAATTAAACGACTGAGTTTGAGTACAGTATCGGTCAATGCGTACTTTATATGAACACTTCTTCTTTTTTTTTTTTAATTTCAATCACTGAAAAGTGATCCATTTAATCACCCCGTAATAGGTCTGTGAGGGTCGGGGTGGGCCATCCCTCAACAAACCGTACAAATGTATATATCAGTCAAGTTGTAACATACATTCATATGTATACACTGAAAGGAAAAAAGAAAGCATATATTTTGTTTTTTGGAATTATTTCATTATTGACTAAGTTTATTCATGTGATGGAAAAATGAACTGATTTTTATCTTATTGTTTTGCTTTGAAATGAATTAAATGTTTGTTTTTTGATCCAACAGTATGATGAATTATAAATATACAAAATTTATATGCAATACATTTTTTGTTCCTTGACCTGTCGACGTTTATAGGTATGTATACTTTCTTTTTCCTTTCACCGAATACACATATATACATTAATCTTAATTAGTAAGAATGCGATTTGGAAATTAAAGTAGAGAATTTAACAATGGGTATCATGATTTGATTATAGCAGTGAACATAGCATAATTGCATTCTACGTCTCCATAACCCTCCCTCAAAACATATAAACTTGGTTGTATCGAGTTATTTTCGAGCATCATCAAACGAGTTTTATGGTGGCAAAGACGCTGAGGTAATAAACAGCTTGGAGAGCTATTAAGAGCGACATGAACAAAACCATGCACACTGCTATATTATATACGCAGATCCGAATTTCTAGTGTGCACTTACAGTGGCATACATTCCTTAAGTAGCAAACTACTTGAACCTGATAGAAAATAGTTGAACGTCGCATAATTAATGAGGACATACTAACTCAACGTCGCAGAACCTCGCCACCGTGTTTGTCACAACGAGCGCTCATTTAAGTATAAACCTTTCAAACGCTTATTGCTGTTAGTTTATTGGTACTTAATTATAACCATTGGTATTTTTGTACAGTTGTTATTTAACCAGTCTGTATTCGCGTAGTTATATACGCTCTATGGTGGCTCATTTCTGCCATATCGTGTTGGCGTATTGCAGGGCAAAAAACAAAACGACACAAAAAGATGAATGCGCGACACCTTGTCAAAATTTACACGAAAATTCGATATTCACAGGGCGCCGTATCGAACTGGTGATATTTACTGGCACCGTGTCTTGCTCTACCAACACGAAATCTGCCGACATATCATTGTATGTGTAACCGGTGATGTATTCACGAATACGGTTAGCTTTACCTTGCGTTAAATGTCACACATAGACGTCAGATATGTTTTCTAATAAAACGTAAACAAACACACATCTCATGTTTGAAACAAAAAGCGAATATTCGGCATAAATATGTACTATTTTCATAAACGACATCAATGACTTATTCACCATATTTGGAGAAAATCTCAGAAGGAGCACACATCCAATTAAGCAGAGATAGTTTTTCACCATAAAAAATGACATTAACAGTAACCTAACATCTCTAAATGCCAACTACAGTGAAGATAATCTTTGAAATGAAGGGCCATCGGGAAAGAAAGCGCTTAAACAAGGAACAAAAATACCAGACTCTGTTTTACTGAGACTCTTCACGATCCGCAATTGTGAGTGTGATATTGCTTACGTTCTCTGATATTGACTTGAGAAATACCCTATTTCTAGGATTAGCCAGTGTGGACTTAATGATAAAAAAGAATCAGAAGGTATAAAATTCACTGTGGAAAAAGTATAGCATTTAATGCCAGCTGTGGTAAAGATAATTAACATTTGACTTCGTTGATTGACACGTAAAAAATTGCGGTTAAAGTCACAATATTTACTGGCAGGGTAGTAATTATTTGTAAGAGGCGACTATCAAATTACAACGCTACACTAGGCTTTCTACTGATGATGAATTACAACGCTACACTAGGCTTTCTACTGATGGTGAATTACAACGATACACTAGGCTATCTACTGATGGTGAATGACAACGCTACACTAGGCTATCTACTGATGGTGAATTACAACGCTACACTAGGCTATCTACTGATGGTGAATAACAACACTACACTAGGCTATCTACTGATGGTGAATAACAACTCTACACTAGGCTATCTACTGATGGTGAATAACAACACTACAATAGGCTATCTACTGATGGTGAATTAACACATATCCGTATGCCTAAAGTGCATATCCCTATAATCTCAAATTTTTGGAAGTTGGAGTTTCAAACGGCATATAACCACCACTTTTGGATTTTTTTCTTTTGCTAATTTAATGCATTAACAATAATCTAATAGTATGCAACATTATAATAAAAAACAATGCATTGGTGGCTATGTAATTGCAGAGGATGTAAAAGCTTTTGTATAGCAGTTGGGGCTTTAACGATTGGTCAGATTTATTTGTCAACCCAGTTTAGCTAATGGACTACCTGCTCTGAAAGTGAGTTTTAACAAAACATAGGATACGTTTGTTTTGTTTAGTGTGTTTTAAGACGCACCAGCAGCTAAGATCATATGATGTCTAACAGAAATAAAATATGTTACTTGTCGTGTCGACGGGACGAAGACACTTCTCGACAGCTTGACACACACACACAAAAGGCGTCAGTACGACATAATTATTCCCTCAAACACGATAGCTCGACACTTGCGTAAATCGGTCGTGTTTGTTGTGCTCTCTAAACATTTTTTTTTCTTCGTATAATTTGTCGTGATGTCGTATTTTTGCCTCGCCAACAAATAACTTATTTGTTGATTTTTCGCCTCGCCAACACACCACAGCGACATGACAAAAAATAAGCAACCACAGCGTGTATCAATCAAGACTAACAAGGAGAAGCTCCAACTGTCCTAACACACGTTCGGTGGAAGAGGTCAACAGCATAACGCCATCGCTACCAAAACCTATCATATGAGTATTATATAATTTGCCTAGTAGCTAAACCATGTGTATGAATCAAAGCCGATCTATAGATGTAACACTTAACGTTGGCGTCAGTATTATTGCCGACAAACACTTCATTAATTTCTTCAACTTCCGCTTCGGTTTATTCATTAATCTTAATTGGTTTACAGCAATTTGTCATTACCGCGTGCTCTGCCAGCACAGATGTGACAATTGTCGCCGTCAAGAGATGGTCAAGTTTCTTGACAGCGATTTTAGTATATGACATGTATTGGGAACATTCTGATATGAATTTAAGTCATAGAACAATATATTTATATAATATTTGCTAATGGTTTGGTCACTTTTTTGTCGTTGAACTTTCCGTTTCATAAAAAGTAAAGTAACATGTTGACATAGAAGGTTTAGAAAATCGCAAATAATGAATGATTATAGCATTTGAAAATTTTATTTTCCTATTTTTCTTAAATATGGACACGTTCTGTTACAATATTTTGATAACAATTATTGTGTCATGTTAATACCCGCACCTTAATGAAATGTTATTTCTGGTTTTCCTTTGGAGCAAGAACTAAGAAAAGAGATTTGTTATACACAAGTCGTGTATTTGTGATGAAGGGGACGATTGTTAAGAAATGTGGACAAAAATCATTATTTTGGATTTACTGTATTATGCTTGTTTTAAAAAACAGTTATGGAAGGATATTGAAACACCACTTTTTTATCTTATACTTGAAAAATGGATTGTGAACGTCAGTTTAATATAAACATATGTTATTGTATATAAACATATATTACATAGTATGCATTTTAATAAAAAACATTTCTATACACTTTCAAACTACGAATTATTAATTGTTTCAAACAAGATTGGCATAGCTCAATAAAAAGAAGCATTCTGCTTGAAAATTATAAACATTTTAAAATTAATTATACATACGAACACTATCTTCATTCATTATCTAGTAGTCTGAGAGTTTTTATTTCGAGAAGAATGAGGTTAGCTTTACATTCTCTGAAGATACAAGCGGGTCGGTTCGCAAGAAACAGAATAATGAAAGATACTGTGTATGTTGTTATACTTCTGACATAGAAGATGAATATATATATGTCCACGTTTTAATAGTCTTAGAAAATGTTATATAAAACGATACTTTTTCAAAGACCTTCTAAGTTTAAGCTTATTGAATTAATGAAAACTACAAATAAAAGTATTTTAAATATTCTATCTAAGTACATTAAACATGTTCTAAAAGAGAGACTTAAAATTCTTAGCAATAACGCTACATAACTACTGGTGCATCCTCTGCAATAACGCTACATAACTACTGATTCATCCTCTGCAATAACGCTACATAACTACTGGTGCATCCTCTACAATAACGCTACATAACTACTGGTACATCTTCTGCAATAACGCTACATAACTACTGGTTCACCATCTGCAATAACGCTACATAACTATTGGTTCATCTTCTGCAATAACGCTACATAACTACTGGTACATCCTCTGCAATAACGCACATAACTACTGGTGCATCCTCTGCAATAACGCTACATAACTATCGGGTCATTTGCTGTAAAAATGATAAAAAAACAAACAAACAAACAAAGAAAAAAGAGAAACACTGAATGATATAATTTTAAGGGATTATCTTTATAAACATTGTATAATTATTATATGAGTAAATTTATTATCTTAACGTGACTTAACAATGTTAATATGTTTGTATACTATGATATGTACTACGTATACTTCTGACTAATATATTCTGCGCTGCTCTGCTCTGTTCTGCTCTGCTCTGTTCTGCTCTGCTCTGCTCTGCTCTGCTCTATTCTGTTCTGTTCTGTTCTGCTCTGCTCTGCGCTGCGCTCTGCTCTGCTCTGCTCTGCGCTGCTTTGCTCTGTGCTCTGCTCTCTGCTCTCTGCTCTCTGCCCTTTGCTCTCTGCTCTGCTGTGCTCTGTTCTCTGCTCTGCTCTGCTCTGTGCTCTGCTCTGCTCTCTGCTCTGCCCTCTGCTCTGCTCTGTGCTGTGCTGTGCTGTGCTGTGCTGTGCTCTACTCTGCTCTCTGCTCTCTGCTCTCTGCTCTCTGCTCTGATTGTAGGCAAAAGAGTCTGGCCACAATTTCTCGTTAGATACGATTAAACCGATTTACACCGAATGTAACTCATCTTAGACAATAAGAAATTAGCGTCTTGTATAACAATAGCTTTCCTATGAAATATCAGTGGTATATACTGAGACAGGGCCAGGAAATCTACATGTTAACGATAGTCTAAAACACCAACATCAACAATGTTCTAATATATGGTAATTAGCCAAGGTAGCCCGATTGTCTGTTTCATCCAATCAGAAATTTATCAGATTTTCATTACATTCACTTTTTCAGTACATGCATGATATTTATTGTTAGAATTGTGATTCTGTTTCGATTTCAGCATTCCGATTGAAACATTAATTTTATCACATTTTGGGGAATATGAAATTCCAAAATCACCGGTACTCAAGTTATGAATGCTAATCATATGCTAATATTCATTTCATTTTTAGATATTTTTTTCTGACACCCTGCCTTTAATTTGGAAGTAGCATAGCTCTATTAGAGTATCATGGCATTCCCTTCTGTAAAAAGGTCGAAAAAGATCATAACCTAGGTTAAGGTGAAAACCCACCATTGATTTTTGTTCTTAATTCTATAATGAATAAATAGAAAGTTTGAATGTCTATCATTCATAGAGAGACCCAAACGAAATAAGTAAAACTTACATTTTATTGTTTTCAACCACTGCACTACCAAAATAAGATGAGAAAAGCAAAGGGTTTTGTAGCATTCATATTTCAAATTGCACGTAAGAAATATTTATTCTGTTTAGTGACTAAACTGTTGACAAAGTGATAGTAGACTTCTGAAATCATGTATTCATAACGCAATTCCCAAGCATCATTAACTCCACAATTCAAACATGAAAATGCTTTCAAAATAATAAAAATACATCAATAATGCTATTTAATTAAAAGAAAAGATGCATTTAAATTGGGAAAATGCATTTTTAAAGAAGACGGATTGTTAATAAACGCCATTATACGACAACCTTACGGAAGCATTTCCTGTTTCCATGGTGATGCTTTTCTTTAATATAAGTATAACTAACCTTATCTAATATAAAAGTCATTCATCGTCTTCATTTTGATGAGTTTGTAGAATAATTATCGAAATGAATCCACCTATTTCAACAGGACAGGTCTTTCTGTTATAAATTGAATTTTGCAAGCCCAGTATCACAAAGTACTGATCTACTGCATTTTTAATAGTTTTGTGAAATATATGCAGATTTTAATCTCGAATATTTTATTTAGATATGCTCCATTAACACACTAATGGTACATTATGCATTAAATATGGATATACCTTGCCATGTAAAACCTACCAGTGGTATATAGTTCTAATCTGGCATTATTGTTTAATGAATAGACTCGAGTAACACATTGGGCCAAAAGAAAAATGTGTTTGTTTTGTCTCTTGCAACCTTCCCCAACAGGCTAACTACCCCCATCTTTGTTAAACCTTGGAAACGATATTTTCTTTTATATCATCGAGGTTATAACAATAATTTGAGGAACGAGTCGTAACTATAATGTTGGCAGAGCATGTGACCCAACCCTCTTATATGTGTTTATTAATATAACAGTTATACTGTTGTTGTAAAGTAAGCCGTGTATCAGCAATATATATGCATAAACTGAAATGAAAGGCAATAAAAAGCATAATTGTATTTGTGTAAGAAATATTTCATAATAACTCACCGAGGATAAATGATTTCACTATTTTATTCCACTATGACGTTTTGTTTGATATACGTGTATAAAGCAGCTTACTTTGAACAGTATTGCTACTTTTTAATACATGTAAACTGAAAATAACTATTCTAATAAACATTTCTTGGCATGTCATTGTCATGTGTGAATACATGGAATCGGTAATATCCGCATATTTATTTATTTTTTATATAATTTTAATTGAAAGAAAACAGTTCCGTTTTGCAGTCGAATACAATCAACAAATACTAGTACGTACTTTTTGTATGCCTAGTCGAGCTTACAATAATTATTTTTTTAATGTGTAACTGCAAAGTAAGCTCAGACCTTATGGGTTTCACTACACAATTGTGTTTTTTTTGTCACGGTAACATGATTTTTGCTTGTAAAAAAGTCGTATGTAATTTGGTTGAAAATCTTTCAAAAATTGTTCAAAGGGGTTGTGATTGTTTGCTGCAGATAAGTAACCAACGTTTTAGTAACTGGTGTCGAAACCAAGCGTCCTGATACCAATATCAGGGTTATTGGACTAATTATAGAATTTATGTCATGCGGAATGTTACGGATTCAGTGATATCCATATTGAATTAGTCTTGATCATATGCGACGCTTGCTTTTTTAAAAGACAAACGTCTTGACAAGTTTGTCCGAGAATAAAAATCATTTTTATTTAGCGAAAATCGAATAACGATTTTGATTAAAACAACCGGACTACCTCGGAGATTTCCATAGAATTTCAAAATAGTATCGTTTGGATGTTTATTTCTGTATTCATTATTTTTATATTATTAGATATTTTCAATGACAAAGATCGAGTACAAGATAACTACCATGTCTTCCCTTCGAATAAATAATTTTAAATTTTATTATAACTTAACCATTGCAGAGGTGTGTTTATTTCAGCCAATAAAATCTTATTTCCAGATCCAAACGTTTCTTCTGCACAACTTGTCAAGACGTTTGTATTTTAGAAAATAAGTTGATTTCCGAGTTGATTATCAACGTAACGATGTCGACATCAGTAATTAAGTTGGTGACAGGATGACAGAACGGGGCACTTACTGGCATTTTTAGCCAGTTAGTCACTTACTGGTGTTACCATAATTATTTGAATTCGTGATTAATAAAGACGACAATGCCAACATAATGAGTAAGATGTTCTTGATGCCATATGTTACTGATGTCGACATAATGAAGTGACTACCAGGCTTGCAGAACTATGCCGCCATATGCAACATTAAAGTGTCATCAAATTTCCAGTATTATTTTCTTTAAAAAGTATATTGAAGATATTACGAACCGTTACTATATTAAACACTGTGATAAGAATTAGATTCCACAGTATTGAAAAACTTATTTAAATATACTAGAACACATTTATAAAATTTAATGTGAAAGCTGCTTATAGTGCAGATGAGTGTACGCCTGCTGTTTGTCCTCGGACATTCGTATTGATAATGCAAAATTACAAATTCCTAACCTCTGACTTGCTTGTCTTTTTATATAAACGATGTGTGTACCGAAAGCAACACGTAAGTAACATGACTGCGTTTAGCACAGTTACACGTGCTTACACTGTTTATAAGCAAAACCGGTGCCAAAATGAACCAAAAGTAAACGAAAAATCGGACTACAACGGCGCTGTCATCAAGCAAGCTGTGAACATACACATAAACATTAAAGTAAGTATCGATTGGTGTAATTCTCAACTTTACAATGTTTACTTATTGTCACAAACGGTTTTAAACAACTGGGCTGCAATCAATATTGTTAAACGTTTGCTAATAATATGTAATTATTTTTTTCTGGAGGCTGGCTTAAATGCAAATTAGAAATTAGAAAGTATTACGCGACACACTTTGGGAACCAGTCGGCACACGTGTATTTACTGTTTTTATTCATATTGACACAGTTCCAGTTCATACTGGCCTTTTTGTTTTCGTATTGGCACGTTTCGGTTTATTTTGTTTCGCCATGCAAAGACTAAAACCATATAGTTAATTAAATATACACTATATAAGTTGAAAAGGGCGATAAATCGTGTAGAAGTGCGTTTGTATATTCGCAGTGTCACTTCCCTTTAAACGTTCTGGTCACATTTGCGTGATTGTCAAGTCTGGTAATTACTCATTGATGCGAGCATGTCGACACGGGTGTTTAATGTACATGTTTAGAATAGATTACTGCCAATCTTTACAAAGGGGTAGGAATCCTTCTAACGAAAGTCATGACAATTTTAACATTTTTGTCAAGTTTATTGTTGCGGTAAATTATATGTGTTGGTCGAAGTCACCACACAAGTGATGGCGACACATATGTTTCTCAAATTTGTATCACATGAAAATAATCTGAAACCTCTCGTATAAGAATGTTACAAGCGAAATCACATTTTATTGTCATAAAGCAATTACAATATGTTTTATCATCATATAGAAATATCAAATAATATATTATATAATATATATAATTTATATTTTATGTAAATGTTAAAGCAGAACGGGTAAACGTATGATCGGTAACAATCGACGACATAGTTCTCTGTCGCCAATCAGTGTCACCACACAGTATTATATCACAACTGACCCTATTGTGGATGACTTTCGGATACACTTCTTGGTCTCTAGCATTGTGTTAATTATGTATGTGAAATATGAAGATTAAATAATGCATGCTCATTTGTTTATAAAAAGTTCAATATGAATATCAAATTTATATTTCTAAAACTATAGAAATGTTAATTATTATACAATTAGAAATATATCCATAATCTTAATTTTGCAAAAGAGATATTTTCCTCCAATTACGCACTTAAGTGTACTTTTATTTAACAGTTTCGTCGGAAGCGGTATCAAAAAGTACTTTGTGAGATTTTAAGCAACTTTAATCTATAGGCTATTTCATAATATGTACACAACGCTATTTTTCAAAGCAATATTTCAAACAATGATCACTCGAGCTATATAAGGCTTTCTTTTAAATTCGTAAACATTTAATATCAAGCATAATATTACTTTTTCCAGGATATATTTTACTATTTATATGCATTGATGCGTTAGTTTTACTTATTACCGATAAGCTCAGTCGGTAGCGCATATGACTATCAATCCAGGGGTCGTGAGTTCGAATTCCCGCTCGGCCACAATCTCCGCGATGGTTGATATACGACATTGCGTCTCATTATCATTCGTCTGATTCCAGTGTCTTCAGTTATCAGTTATCAGTTGTCAATATTCAAAGAAGGATATGTTGTTGGTGAGGTAATAACAAAAATATGCGATAACTTATATTTTTTTATTTCTGATATTGGCTCAACATATATAAACGTTAAACACAGAGAAGTTTCATCAATTTCTGTCCATAGGTAAATATTACAAAAACTAAACATGTCGTCTTCAATATAAAATATATTTTTGTATTTGTATTAAAGGAAATTCTTATAAAGTGACCGAGGGTAATAATTACATGAACTATATGAATCTATTATTTATTTCATGACATGTTTTCTGCAGTTTTAATGGGAGAACAAAACGTTGACCACAATGATATATTACTGAAGCAATGCACCCGGTCCAGCTGAAAGATTGCCGCTATTGATTAGAATGTCAGCCAACATATCAAACTGCTGCTCTGTTTGTATATCCCAGTACCACCTCGATACCGGCGTCTCAAAGGGAGTATATCAAGAATAAACACTATATGGCTCACACCATTATTATCTCCCTTGAGAACAGATGGAGGAGATGGAAAGTAAACTTTAGTTTTCTTTTTCTTCATTTTTTTTCAGGACTTTTAATTGCAGTGATTTTATTTTTTCCTATTATGTGTTAAATTGTCAGTATTTTAGAAATCACCACTGCAAATTTAATGCTGATACTACATTTCTGGGCAATTCTGTGTCATTTAAGAATTGTTGGTTCGGACAGCATCGTTGACGAATTGTTGACATTATTACTCTGGAAATTGATAGGGATCACAAAAGCAGTGAATTTCAAAAAATAAAATGGTCAAATTTTTTCCCCTTTATAATTGCATACCTTAAACCAGTGAATAATTTGAGCCCAGACATATGCTGCAGATTTTGTTTTTTTCACTGTGTTTTTTTTTAAATAAATGTTACTATGGAGTCTTATGGGAAATGTAAAAGCGGTGTGAGACGTATAAATGTCTTAAACAAAGTATTAACATAAGAATCATCTCATTATCATTAATAAATAAAATCCGAATTGTTTGAAACGTGACAAATTTGATATCTAAATTGGAGTGGTTAACTTCAAACGAAAATTCTAAAAATACCATTTCTAAAAATAGACAACACTTGAATCATGCTTGACAACCTTCGCATCGTCATTCTGACTCTTTCTAAGATAAAATTTTTTTAACTGCGTGTAAACCAGTACAACGGAACAAATTGTTATAAAAGGAAACCACTTGCTTTTCATGTAATACACCAAAAAATACATGTATGTTGCATCATGAAGCGGGAAAACTATTTTAGTCTAGCTAAACGCGTAGCCCAAGTTAAGAAATCCATTTTCAATATACTTTTGGCAAGTTTGAGACTGCCGAAACGTTGACAAATTATATAAACTAAGCGTTAAATACGTGTTAACGTTTCTTAAATCCCTTCAAATGAATTCATGAAACTCGTTAGGTGAAGCAATATGCTTTTCAACCAAAAGCTACGAGTCATACCATCGCAACATACTTGTTTAAAAAATAAATTCAATATGAAATAGATACTCATGTAAGAGGCGCCATGTATCAGATAATATTGAAATAAAACAAAACAGTTTTATGGGCATAAAAAATAGTTTATGTACAATGTTAGATTCATACCAAACAAATTATGATAAAATAGATATGATATCAAATAGTATGTGATGATATATTAAAACAAATTCCAGCTAAATATATATATACAAAGATATATATTTATTTAGTTAAAGTGAATGTTTGTATCAAACTGTTAAATACTGTGACATGATTTCCGTAACATCTAATGTATTGAAATGTCATACATCTTAGTCACACTAGTCGCTTATAAATATATTCGCGGACATTTCCTTATCCTTTTTAAAAGTGATATAATTTCATTTTTACAAAATGTTTTGACAATATTTTACATAATTATGTGTTTCTAAAAGTCTTTTGAAATAGTCTTCTTTGCAGGAAAGTAACTAATAATTTCATTTATGTACATAGAAAGAACAACATGAAACAACACAGTAATAGCAAATATCGAGTTGCTTAATTTAGTTTAAACCTATTTATTTTACTTCATTTGTGAAACAAGTTCTTACAACTTAGGCAAATCACGTTCGACGTCTTCCTGTTTAGAACCAGTACTAAGCATATACGCCAAGGACACCACACATAGTCGTGGTGAAGGACCGAACCCACGACCCTCCGATCATGGGTTTGGTGCTTTACCACTGGACCACGCGCTCTACTAAAGTCCTTGATACATCATCGTACAGTAGTCTGTACTCGTCTGATCAAATATAACCACATATAAGATAAAAAACACACAATATACTATTTTATATTCTTCGTAAATTCTTTGAATTAAATTTATAAAACTTGTTAGATAAAATAATATGCTTTTCAACGAAAGGTTCGAGTCATATCATCGCAACATACTTGTTTAAAATAATTTTAATATGAAATAAATATTCATGTAAAAGCCTCAATATATTAAACAATATTAGAATAAAACAAAACAGTTTGATGGGCATAAAATAAAGTTCATGATTGTATGTAAAGAGTTTGAAATGTAAGTTTAGTTTACATTAATTTATTTCAGCTAGATTGCAATGGAAGCTCAGAGCTTATATGAACCGCTCTAGAGTCCGCTTCCTGGGTAGAACCAGTACTGCGTGTTGTTTTATGAGAGGCATCGGCTCGACCGGGGGATCGAACCCGCAACCTCTAGCGTGAGCGGCCATCACTCTTTCCATTACACTACCGCCCCGCTTGAAACGTTGACAAACTAGTCGTTTGACTTTCATGTTGAATGTAATCATGAAGTTAGTAACGAAAGTAAAACATAATAAAAAATCCATTGTTCTGATTCCTAATATAAAACCAATATATACATTTATAAAACAACAATATATTATATTGTACATATACACTGCATCAGAATTAATGTTCAGTCCTGAACAGTTCGAAGGCACCCTTAACTTTGCTCCAAAATTTAAATTCTAATATGATCGGATTTATCCGTTTCAAAAACAAAAATATATACGTCAACATATTATCAAACTGTTAAAAACTGTGACATGATTTCCGTAACATCTAATGTAATGTAATGGCATACATCTTAGTCAAACTAGTCACTTATAAATATATTCGCGGACATTTCTTTATACGTTTTGTGAGTTATATAATTTCATTTTTACAAAAAGATTTGACTTCGATGACATTATTTTATATATGTGTTTCTGAGAGTCTTTTGTTATCATTTGAAATATTATTCTGTGCAGGTTAGTAATTAATTATAATATTTATGTACATAAAAAGAACAACCCGAAACAATAAATCATTAGCATAAATCGAGTTGCTTGATACACCATCGTACATTTGTACTTGTCTTATCAAATATGACCACAAACATATACAAGATAAAAGACACAATTTTTTCTATTCAACGTATTATTAAATGATGTTTAAACGCCATTTAGAGTTAATATTTACGTTCTTTCTGTCACTATTTATAGAGATGGTCCAGCAAAAGATTTTCTTTCTTTTTTCAAGAACAACAAAATATAATAAAAACGAAACTATTATATCACAACCCCTGAATGTAGCACCACTGTAACCATGGACGCTTCATAACAGCAAATAACTAATTATATAGTTAACACAGATTACACTGTTTAAAGTGTAACATTGTAAACCGGAAGTTAAAAGGCATGTGGCAGTACATCATACGTTTTAATATTCAAATCTAAAATAGTTAAATTAAATATATTAATTTATTGAACCTTATCATTATCTAATATTGAAGTGTATCACCCTTAACTATTGAAATACTTAAAACTAACATCCAACTGACTTCTAATGTTTGATGAACATTATGGATTCATTTGAATTATACAGAAATGGACTATTCCTCCGTAATTTCCCAAATGTGTCGTATAACTTTATTTTGCTATCAAAAGTTATGCATTCTATTAATTACTAAAAATTACGATTTCCTTTTATAATATTCATACAGGTTAATTTATTATATTGCGTTTTTGAAAGACAGGATACAGTTGATGATACAAGCTGGCCCGAATCAATACTCCAGTGTTTACCCGCGATTATGCATTCAATAGCATTTTATCATAGATGAGTATTTCTTGAATGCATTATATAATAGGAAGGCGTGTCAGTTGTTCGATGCTTTAAATACTTGTCGTCCTTATTCATTATATAGAAGTACTTTCTTTTTCATTATATACAAAATGTATAAATGATAAATCAAATTTGAAGTATAAACTTTAAATGTTAAATAGTCAAGAGTTTATGGACAGTGTATAAATTCATCAATTGAATTCAACACAAGTGAAGGTAACGGCGGTGATTCCGCCACTTGTGCATGCATCTCGTAAATAAGGTTTGTGATTTTCAACAGCCTTTAACTTATTATCTTCAGAGCCATTATATTGTAGTACTGTTATGTAGTACATTGGGCCAGAGTTCACAGGCATAAAGGCTTTGAATACCTTTTTATCTATGTTAGAAGGATTTGCATCAATTAACAACGTCGACTCTTGTGTAATTAAACATGTCTTATATATTTCGTTTTTAATGTTCTCATTTTGTTCTGTCTTATATATAAGACTGACAGTGATAAACGTAGTTGAATGAAAATGACTACACCGATACTCAATACATGTTTCGTTGTTCATTTGATTATGTTCCACCTCGTGAATCCCTAATACATCACCTGAGGAATCTTCCAGTCTACTCATAACTCGTATCGTTGTTTTACGTCCAGGAAGAGGGTTTAATAGAGCAACTTTAATTTGACAGATTCTTGACGCAGGTAAAGAATCCGATCCAAAATCAGCATACCAAGCTTTGTGGTCGACAGATTCGTAATTATCAGGGAAGTACTTTGTTTCCCCCGTCACTTTCTTAAATACATAAACTTCTGAGTTGTCATTCGGCAAATAATATTTTAAAGATTTATCATTCGACACTTTACATTTTTCTTCACTACTATAAAAAGGCCCGTTGTCGTCACCTGCGCTAACTGTTATATTGATGGTTCTTCCATTTTCAGATATCTTATAACCTGGCTGTGGAGATGGTAAAACTGTTGTATCTTTCAATGCGCTCTTTGAAGTTGATATGTCTAGTATCACGTTTTCATTTTTACAAATTATTTTAAAACACGGTTTATCAGGAATGTGCAGATCATCTTCATAGTACCAAATTCCGCCGCCACGTTTAATATAATAGGACATGTGTAAATCATTAACTATTTCTTCGTCGTTTAATTGACTAGTTTTATATATTGTAGGTTTAAAGTAACAATACGAATAGAAAGGGTATGGCGTGTCTATATTTATCCAGGCGTAATCTCGTATGTCAAAAACTGTGTATACAAATGATCTTTTTTTTCTATACGCCCTTACTGTATTATTATTAGCGATTTCCCAGACCCCTGTCTCTGGATTCATGCCCCAGACGTCATAAACTGATGTGTCTACCCCAGCTACTTCGTCATTGAAAGAAATCGTCATGGGTTGACTTAGGTACAATTCATTGTCATCATTATCTTTCAGTTTCATACTGAAAACACCTAAAGTTTGTAAGCTTGTTGTTGTACCTTCTTCATCAACGTATTGAAACTGACCAGGGGAATTTTCAATATCAGTGATATCAGTGGGATCAATAAACGTAAGACTTGTTTGAACTTCTCCTTTATAAGGTGTCCCGTTCGTGTAATAATAAGAGTCCACGGGTACAGTAATTTCTGCGACTGAATTCGAATCAGATGCATTTTTTGAAGCGTAAATCTTGTTTTCATTTGAAGAATTTACAACGATTGGTTTAGTGATAGGAATCATTTTTATATGTTTAAATATGGATTTTGAAGAGCCCTTTATGGAAATACGTTTTGTCATATCCAAAAATATATCGTTGGAAGTATCAGACAATGTGAGCGTTATATATTCTTTTTGGATGGGAATGGATACCGAGAAATAACCATTAGCATCCGTGGAGCCTTGCAAGACACCATCTATTAATACAGATCCAAATCTTAAAGGCGTGCCTGTGTTAATACCTGATGCTACACCAGATACAGTTACAGAAGGTTCAACATAGTCAAAACAATCACATGCCGTCGTCACAAGGTATTGCAATTCATAATCATTGCATTTAACAATGATGGTGTCATGCTTTGATGCTTGACAAATAGAACTATTTGAACTACCACACATTGTCTCCGCTGTAGGAATTGTAGGATTGTGTTGACGACACGATATTCTGTTGCATGCCCCAACGTCCAATGTTGTACTGTTAGTGGCCTCTTGAACACAATCACTCGGTAAAGTAATGATACTCGATACCAACGCAGTTTCACAAAACTCGTTTGAGTTTGCTGAAATATTAAATGTATTTAAAAAGGAGATGCAGCAAAATGACGCAATTTCATATTAACAGCAATACAAACAATGGATTGTATAATGATAGTAAAAACAATATAATAAATTTATTTATATATATATATATATATATATATATATATATATATATATACAAAACATGACACCAAAGACGACCGCATGGAACGGACAGTGGCTAAACCACCATTAGTTTGACTCAACCTTGTTTACGGTTATAGATAATAAAAAAAACATCTAACGTAAATACGTGACTTTATTGAAATTATCTAGACAGAAATGACATAAGTAAGAACAAAAAGCCGATTACAATATATATTTCAAAATTCAAACAAAGCATTGACTGTCAGAATTACGACCACGTTATACAATGTAAATGTATATTTAGAAATTAGAGCTGTGTAAAGCGGGTAGGCATTTTTTTTTTAAAAATGCATAAACTGTCATATTTCTTTGTGCATATAGGAACATTGGAATATTTTCATGATTTCTGCAAAGTTTGGATGACATTTGGAACTGTTTGATGATGCTATAACAGTTTAACGATGCGTAGTGATACATTGCAACAAATGGGAAGAATTGTCAAAAATGAAGGGGTGCCATCAAACCATCGAAATTGTGAAAAAGCAACCTGGTCAACCCCATGTTTTTTTCTGCATAATTGGACCAACAGAGGACTATCTATGGGAACCACTGGTAATGTATCCAGTGTTCCAAAAGCGCATGTCTCTATATGTAGAACAGTACAAAATTAATTCTTGTGTGAGACGCTAAGGCCTTGGATTTCTGGAAACAATAACTATGTTTGCTCTTTAAATTTTTTCGTGAACGCGACTGCAGAGAATGAATAAGCATATACGTATGGCAGGTAATATATTTCATCCATGGTTATCATTTCATGAACTATATTGCGTCATAGACGACACTGGTCTTAACCAGTATGTATTATCATGAGTGTGGCCGTTACAAAGTTTATTACCTTGGTTTTACTCTAATAGAAATTATTGTGTATGTCCAAGCAACCGAATATTAAATACAAACAAACAAGAAAAATGCATTGTAAAATGCATTCAATATCGTGAAAAACTAAAACATATAAATCAAAAATGGAGATACAGAAAAAGACTTGCAATAAAGCAAGTTTTCATAAAACGTTTGTTACCTTTTACGGTCAGTTTTGCCTGTGATGAGTAAGCCGCACCTGCATCGCTGTTGGCTCTGCATTTATAGAATCCCGAGTTAGAAACTTGGAGATTGTCTAATGAAATATGTGTTCCATTTGGATAAGAGGAAGAAGGAAGCTGTATGTTACCGACGAACCTTAAATAAAATTAAAGCTTGCATGGGTTTACTTTAAAAAACATTAAAGGTATAATTATATTTCACTTGTGTGATAGCTGTTGTTAAGTTGTTATGGACATAAGTCTTATAAACGGGTACTAAAATATTACTTTGTAAATTTATTTCAAATCTGTTTTTATTATAATTTTGTCGCAGGAGGACAACATCAAACACTCAAACGTTCATATCTTTAAAAATGCTTTAAATAATCATCTTATGATATATATGGATATGTGTCTATTCTATTATTTACCTATTGTAGTATATATTGTATTACCACAAGCAGTATATGTTGTATAGATCTACCATTAACAGTGTATTGGTGCGCGAGGTCCAGTGGCAAAGTATCGAACCCAGGATGAAAGGGTCATGGATTCGACCTTCCGCCACGTCTTTGTGCGTTGTCTTTGAGAAAGACACTCTATCAATTGCTAAGTACTGGTTCTACCCAGAATACAATGGTGTGATTTGTCTCAAAGTTGCAATAACTTCATAATCGACGTAAAATAAAGAAGTTAATTTAAAAACTAATAGCAGTATATGTTGGATATACCTATCATCAAATTCAATACCTCTGCATTCAATAATTGTATCACACCATACAAAATTAAAGCTGGTTATCCTTTTCATTCACAATGCATATTGTTTATACATACCATTCGTAGTATTTAATGCTCGGGTTTCCCAGAGCGTTACAGCAAAATGTCACTGATTCACCAATCAGTCTAGCTTGGTTCTTCGGTTCTTGTGTAAAATGAGGAAACTCTGTATAATACGGAATTAACTAATATCAAGTAAACTTAATAAATACTATCGGAGATAAAATACGTTGAAAAAAATGAACTATAAACACGTAAGGAAAATAAATATGAGGAAAATAAATACATATCGTGCTTAAAGTTATAAATATATATCGTAGATTTGATTTTTATTTAAACGTTAATATAATATCCCAAGGTTGTTAAAATCCCCATTACTGATCAGTCGATATTTTTGATAATGCCCGGAAATATTGACCAGCAAAATAAAAACACATGCGCGACTTTTATGTGCGTACGGTTCAAACAAAATGTTGTTACATCTGTATCACGGAACTCTCTTTGTGTTTTGGTACTGATATAGCAAGACCAATGCCATTTGATCTGTCAGGCGAAAAAAGTCTAGTTTAGTGTCAATAAAGATGTTTTACTTTTAAAAATCTGTTAAGTAAAACAAATTTAACAGTAAAACATCATTTAAATTGGGGAAAACAAATAAAGTGTTGCCAAAACAGCAAACATTTAAGTAGTAACATTTTGTAGTAACCTCTGATAGGCGTAAACTATTGTGAGGAAACTTTCCGCATTTCTGAATATAGGCATTTGTCTAATAAACGTTTTACAATGCATTTCTGGAAAAAAGAGTATCTTTTATTTTCCAATGACAAAGACTGCTCAACAAATAAAAATTAATTGCGTTGACAAAATAAAATAAAAAAACAGCAACATTTAGCTGAAGCAAGCGACAAATTAACTTATGTGTGGTTTTCCGTTGTTGTTTTTTCGGTGTGATAAAATAAATATCACATTTCTGTGAGGACGCTATTGAAAATTATCAACCTGCGAGAAATGATATTGACCTCGGCGTTGCCTCGAGTAAATATTATTATTCTCAAGTTGACAATTTTCAATAGCGCACTCACAAGAATGTGATAATTATAAGACTTACCATCTGTTTAGTTTTTTATAACACAATATTATGGTAATTCTTTTTAACTATAAATAGAAAGTTGTACGTAACAGTAAATAAAACACACAACAAAGACAAGTCAATCATAAACAAATGAGTAACATCATTATTTCAGCTGCTATATTTATACTCAAAATATACTAAAGTAGTACATGAACAGTATTAAACAAATTTGTATCAAGTTATAGGATTTTTCAAAACAATTGATTGATTAATAATATCTTTATTTTGTCTTTGTCGCTAGCATTATCTGGACACAATGCTGCTAGTGTTTGAAACATGTCAAAACGATGAAAAGAGTAAATAAAGAGTAAAAGCAAAGTTCAGTTTCAACAATTTAGACTGACATTGCCTCATTCGTTCATGTCTGAGAATTCGTTGACTCTATCACAGTTGGTATTGGACCTACTCTAAATTGTGCTATAACTGATCGGATATATTTTTACAAAGTTTTCACATTGAAATCAATCTAATAATTATAGGTTATTTAAAACCAACTTTTTAAAGAAACATTACCTGTAAGTTTCAAAACACACTCGATGGAAGAAGAATTCACAACTACGATTGTTTTCTGATAAACAACCGTTTTAACAATCAATGTCGAGCCAAGGCATGTTGATTCTAACTCGGCCAACCCGGATGCGTTAGTTGTGGCCACTATTCTTGTAGGCACACCTTGCATACATACAGATGCACCGTTAATTGGTATCCCTTTTGTCGTTTTTACCTTCAGTATTACAGTCGTTGTCTCACATTCACAAGCATCGCAAGCTGCGTTTAATGTTCCATTTGTGCACTGTTTTGAACAGTCTTGAGGAATAAGAAAGTTAAATTTGTTATCATGTTACTTGTCTACTCAACAATTGTAATTGAATACATTAATTTGCTTTGTACTCTTTAAGAACGGTACGTGTAAATAACGTGTTAACAATGTACACATTTCCATGCCCTATGGCTAAATAAAAATCCGAAATAAATAGAGGTTTCAAGGGCATTTTTAAAAGAAGGACTATACAAAGTGAATATTTCTGCAAGCGTGTTTTATTTTTAATTAAAATAGTTAACGATGTTCTCATTTTAATGTGAGCTTTTCGGAGTCTTTAAATCAACTAATAATAAGTTGGAATGTTGTACAGTGGCCGATCACACCATAGATCTCTGGTCCGATGCAACGCTCGATCCGATATTCTGTCAAAACAACTATCAATTTTCTTATTTGGATTTGACTGGACTTGATATTGAAATAATATCGACCATACTGTATTAAACATAATATTGTGAGGGACATTTATATAACCTTACAATGCAGAAATATTTGATATTATATACAACTACTTTTACATTATACAAAATAACCAAATAAAACTATTCAATGAATGAAATGATACCTGCACATTCACGTGTTTCGCAAGTTTGCACCATTTGTGAACTTCCCACACAATCAATGAACGATGAGTCAGTTTTCATACATGTCCTTGTACGTATCTGGGTCCCTTGCCCGCATGTCATGTCACAGTTTCCCCATGGCGCCCATGTTGTCCATATTCCATATTCTTCAATATATAAAATTAAAATATTTAAGAACGTTAAAATCTCATAGTCTTTGTTAAATGTAAAAATAAAAGGAAACATAACGAAATGACACGCAAACATGTTGAAAAGTTAGTAAGAGTACTATTCTTACTTTCTAAAATAAACTATGGGATCCCTCTTCCTATTTTAATCTGGGGTGGTAATGCAACATTAATCATGTTTTCGGAATAGAATTATCATAGAAGTAAATTTTATAGACATTTATTCTATACTCAAACTTAATGAAACAAAATACCTGGACAAATAGACAACTGGCAAGTTTGGTGTTGTTCAAAGTGTCCATCACAGAGTACATTTGGTGAACTCGTTTTGTTACAAAGCCTGTATCGTGCATGTGTACCCTCGCCACACGTAACGTCGCAAGATGTCCACGACCCCCATTCTAACCACGAGTCTGTGAATTGTTATATAGAATCAAAATTAAATTGATTTAGTAATTTCAATACAGTTGCATAGACTACAACATGTACTATACGCCTTTAGAAAGATACAGGTATTGTATCAAATCTAGAAACAACATGAATGATAAATCAAGACAAAACATAACATATATGAATTGATAACATGATAGCAGATCTTGGTGTTTGTAAGCGTTAAGTATGTATTGAAAAAAAAGTGTGAGAAATTAATACAATTAAATTTAAATATACTTTTCAGTACTTTTTAAACATATTTCTCGAGTTAGCCAAAGGTGTGTAAACATCACGTTGTCCCATGTGTAAAGTTTAAAAGCAGGGTGAAAATATTCCTCCTTGGTTACTTCAGGGCAGCCGCATTTCCATCCTTGAATTTGTCCAAGGTGGGAGCTGTGACGGCGCTCTGTGGCAACTGGTTCCATAAGACAATGGTGGTAGGGAAAAATGACTCCTTCAGAACAGAAGGTTGCTGGTAATCTTGTAGAGCATGACATCCATGGCCTCCTTCCTCCGTTGTTGAAGACTCTCCTAGCCAAGTGTGTTGAGCATGGCGGTGATGCTGCTTTTACAACAGTAATCCCCAGAGACAATCTGGCAGCTCTACGATGCACTGCTTCTACTTTGTTTGATTTCTACTTTGTCAAGATTGCAAAAGAAACCACATATTCATATAGGCAGAAAGGAGAAAATGAAACGGAGAATATTGTTTAAATATACGCATCTAATGCTGACATTATATAAATGAGGGGCTCCACTGTGAGGGAAATACTTTAACTTAATAAGATATACTGTTTATCAAAACGTGTTTTTAATATATTGTTAAAATATAAATATATGTTATTGTCTGAGATATTAATTAACATTGTCCTATACCTATATCCGCATACTGACATTGTCACAACAATTGACCATGTAGTGATATTGTGTCGGAGAACACTTTCTACTTGTAAGCTATATAACTTGATTCATTACCCGTACATTTTGGAGTTTGTGCCTCTTATGATAAAGACTGACCGGATTGTGATAAGTATTGTTTTCTTAAGTGTAGTTTATTATCATATTATTATGATTAATGTTACTAAGCGAAGGGAAATAATTAGACAACAAGGGAAGTAAAATGTGAGTATAAGTCTACAAATCCTGAACATTTAACCTTCCAATACTTTGGTCGTTTTTGCTATAGACGAATATTAGTCGTTTGTTACACGAGAGAATCATCCGTAGCTGAGTGGTCCAAGGTGCTGTTTCGGGACTTTAACCCCTTTAGTCATTATGTGAGAAAAACTGCCAGTTACTTGCAGAGGGACGGTAGCTATATTCAAATTCTTAATAATGCAGATAAAGTTTGATCTCATATATATCTATTAATGGCGTTAACCCATATATTCACGAACAATGTCGGCCCTAGATATGTATACATATTGCTTATTATATGTCGGACAACTTATGTAACAACTAAAACTTTTTAAACAACAAACACATATATACATCAATACAGCTTAACGCAATTGTACGTTTAATATTGATTATGTGGTAATACAACAGAGTTCTCTATATTTTGTTTTCCAAGCAGATGTGTTGGATGTGTCATGTTGTCTTCTTTCTTTATTGTAGAAATACGTTTAATGTATATTTTACCTGGGCATTCGTGTGAGTTGCATTCCCTTTCCATACTAGAATTGCCCACACAATCCATATCTGACATACTTGATTTTGTACATGTTCTTGAGCGAATCTGCACACTGCCCCCGCACGTGGCGCCACAATTGTCCCACGAAGCCCATGTTGCCCAATTACCATACCCTGAAAAACACATAATCATTAAATCAATTAAAACTATAAACCTCGCAAATAATTGTAAATATATACCAAATATCAAACTTGTATTCATACGAGAAATATTAAAACGAACGTTCGACAAAATCTTACTTACATAAATCGTTCACGTTTGATATAAGAAAACCGGAATATGTTCATTGGTCAAAGATAATATCTTGAGAGTATGAAGATATTTGACATCCTTGGTTCTTTTCAATTTCATTGTGATGTAATTAAATGTAGCCTTTTATTTGATTATAAGTTGGAAACGAGTTTAAAATTGATATAAATAATAGTAAGTTACAGTAAAAATGACTCGTGAATATAAATACCTGCTGACTGGCAAATAGGTTCTCCTTTCCATAGTCCATCAACATCACAAACTACAGTTGATTCGCTATCATTTACAAGACGAAATCCGTAGTCGCAGACAACCGTTATTTTTGACATGTATGTCGTGGCCACAGGAGCATTGTCGATAAAACTGTCATTAGGCGGAACAAATGATCCACAGTCAACAAGATTGCAATTAGGGATTTCGCTCCAAGACATCCCACCTAAACAAAACACGATATCCGGACCTTCGATAGTGTAACCAACGTCACAAGCTATGGTTGTATTCTCACCAAATGCAATACCATTGACAGCATTTTTATCGATATGACCATTTACGGGAATGTCAATCTCGGGACAGATAACTGGTTGGCACGTTGGAATTTCACTCCAACTTTTATTTGCCTGACAAAACACAATTTCAGGACCTTCAATAGTGTGACCAACGTCACAAGCTATGGTTGTATTTTCACCAAATGACATTCCATTGACAGCATTGTTATCGATTAGACCATTTTCAGGAATGTCAATCTCAGGACAGCTAACTGGTTGGCACGTTGGAATTCCACTCCAACTTTTATTTGCCTGACAAACTACAATTTCAGGACCTTCAATAGTGTAACCTTCATTACAAGCTATGGTGGTATTTTCACCAAATGACATTCCATTGACAGCATTGTTATCGATTAGACCATTTTCGGGAATGTCAATCTCAGGACAGATAACCGGTTGACACGTTGGAATTTCACTCCAACTTTTATTTGCCTGACAAAACACAATTTCGGGACCTTCAATAGTGTGACCAACGTCACAAGCTATGGTTGTATTTTCACCAAATGACATTCCATTGACAGCATTGTTATCGATTAGACCATTTTCAGGAATGTCAATCTCAGGACAGATAACTGGTTGGCACGTTGGAATTCCACTCCAACTTTTATTTGCCTGACAAACTACAATTTCAGGACCTTCAATAGTGTAACCTTCATTACAAGCTATGGTGGTATTTTCACCAAATGACATTCCATTGACAGCATTGTTATCGATTAGGCCATTTTCGGGAATGTCAATCTCAGGACAGATAACTGGTTGGCACGTTGGAATTTCACTCCAACTTTTATTTGCCTGACAAAACACAATTTCAGGACCTTCAATAGTGTGACCAACGTCACAAGCTATGGTTGTATTCTCACCAAATGCAATACCATTGACAGCATTTTTATCGATATGACCATTTACGGGAATGTCAATCTCGGGACAGATAACTGGTTGGCACGTTGGAATTTCACTCCAACTTTTATTTGCCTGACAAAACACAATTTCAGGACCTTCAATAGTGTGACCAACGTCACAAGCTATGGTTGTATTTTCACCAAATGACATTCCATTGACAGCATTGTTATCGATTAGACCATTTTCAGGAATGTCAATCTCAGGACAGATAACTGGTTGGCACGTTGGAATTCCACTCCAACTTTTATTTGCCTGACAAACTACAATTTCAGGACCTTCAATAGTGTAACCTTCATTACAAGCTATGGTGGTATTTTCACCAAATGACATTCCATTGACAGCATTGTTATCGATTAGGCCATTTTCGGGAATGTCAATCTCAGGACAGATAACCGGTTGACACGTTGGAATTTCACTCCAACTTTTATTTGCCTGACAAAACACAATTTCGGGACCTTCAATAGTGTGACCAACGTCACAAGCTATGGTTGTATTTTCACCAAATGACATTCCATTGACAGCATTGTTATCGATTAGACCATTTTCAGGAATGTCAATCTCAGGACAGATAACTGGTTGGCATGTTGGAATTCCACTCCAACTTTTATTTGCCTGACAAACTACAATTTCAGGACCTTCAATAGTGTAACCTTCATTACAAGCTATGGTGGTATTTTCACCAAATGACATTCCATTGACAGCATTGTTATCGATTAGACCATTTTCAGGAATGTCAATCTCAGGACAGATAACTGGTTGGCACGTTGGAATTTCACTCCAACGTTTATTTGCCTGACAAAACACAGTTTCAGGACCTTCAATCTTGTAACCTTCATTACAAGCTATGGTTGTATTTTCACCAAATGTCATTCCATTGACAGCATTGTTATCGATATGACCATTTTCTGGAATGTCAAATAAAGGACACAATATTGGTTGACATGTTGGAATTTCACTCCAACTCTGATTTGACTGACAAATTATAATTTTCGGGCCTTCAATAAAGTAACCTATGTCGCAAGATATTGTTATACTTTTACCAAATGACATTCCTTTGATAGCACTTTTATCAATATGACCATTGTCTGGAATGTCAAATGATGGACAGGTAATTGG
Source organism: Panopea generosa (assembly GCA_029582155.1). Taxonomy (NCBI): domain Eukaryota; kingdom Metazoa; phylum Mollusca; class Bivalvia; order Adapedonta; family Hiatellidae; genus Panopea; species Panopea generosa. The sequence continues at coordinate 23,307,543 of CM055904.1, read as the reverse complement.
TTGACATGTTGGTATTTCACTCCAACTTCCATTTGCCTGGCAAAACACAACTTGTGAACCTTCTATTCTGTAACCGATGTCACAAGTAATGGTTGCATTTTCACCAAAAGTCCAACCTTTGAATTTATTGGTAGCTATATTTCCATTTAGTGGTTTGCTAATGCTTTTACACTCTACTGGAGAACATCTTGGAATTTCCTTCCAAGTATTCATTGTTTTACACGTAACATATTTGTCTCCATCTTTTATTTGAAATCCATTGTCACACTTGATTGTTACCGTGTCCGAAAATTTGCTTCCCGTTTGTGTCTCGATCATCCCATTATCAATGGATGGAAATGTACCACAGTCAACTGAATTAGAAAATTATTGTATTAGGCAATTGCAATTGTCTGTTACTCACTCTTCACCGCAGGTAGATATGCAATCGTAAACTTGGGAGACAGATTCACAAAAGCTGTAAGCTTTCTTCTGAATCCCTTTCATAATTGTATACACATGTGTTAACTAATATGTGATATTTTCAATGTAATTGTATACTATTTGTGAATAAAATATGTTTAAACTAATCGTAAACTACGCCATGTCGAAAATGTTTTGACTATTTTGTACTTATAGTTTTATATATAACAGGAATTACGACAGTCTCAGCACATTTACTCTAAGATCTAGCAGTCCCATGTTCGATTACAGATGGAGTTTAGTACGGTTATTTAATCGGTCTGCCACACTGCCTTATTCTGGCAAGGTACTGTGAAAGCATGCAATCCTTCGGACGGAATTTAAAGCAGTCAGTTCGTGTGCAGGGAAAGTCATAAACAGTGCATGAAATATCTCACTGAATTTCTGTGTTAATCAGTGATGCAAATGCCCGTAAACCTCCCTCGGAAGTGAAGCATTCATAGTAATCAGAAATTGATTACCGGAAGTAACGGAAGACAGAAAGAAAGTACTGCTTTAAGGTTTGTTGTACATTGTTGATAAAATAAATAGATGATCTATTCCAAGAACGCAGAGTACTTGTGTCGGAAAGTTTTAGTTTTCAACTTTAATTATTGAATACAGGATACGTTATTTTCTTACATTTTATGAATTCGGTTTAAAAAATAAAGCAATCATGATAAACATCGAATAACTTTTTTATTAATAACGAACAAAACGGCAACGGCAATCTTAAAGAGACACAAAGCAATTTTGATAACTTTTCAATTAATTTTGTTTTAAAATAGATAGCTCTATAAGATGTATAAAACGGATATTTTAAAACAATATACTTTACTTAAACGTGAAGAAAGGGTTAAGATTGAATATGACAAAATTTGATTACTAAAACTCAATTACATATAACATTTCACCAACTTCCCCATGAGCTATGTAGGACTAAAGTGATACCGCTATTTTTGAAACAAAAATCAAATAGACGAAAAAGCTATTGTGGGTTTAAATACTCATTTCATACGTTATCATATTTAAAAGTCGTTTTGTTTAACTGTACTGAGGGATTTTGAATCGAATCGGTTTCCTCGGTAGAACAAGATATTATTTTTTTCAAACTGCGACAAAGATAATGGTTTCCTAAAAGAAATAGATCTTTTATTTCAGATATAAAGTTCGTAAACATGAAATTTGAAAACTTCCGAACAAATCACCCTAAACCATTTTTATTCGGATATATATTTGTAATTAAAATTGATAGAATTGTCATCCTGTATTTTTGTCAGCTTTATTTCATTCTTAAAACCTATGTTAGTGTTCTGACGTTGAATGAATGATTAATATACAAATATCAGATAACTGGTAATTGTTCGACTATTTAATGATATCATGAATATCTAATTCCTATATCATAAAAACAAAAGAAAATTCAATAATAATTTAAAAAAACAAACATGTACGATGTAAACAAGTCAGTTTGATATGCGACACACTTGAGTACACATGATACCATATAAACAAGTCAGTCTGATATGCGATACAATTGAGTACACATGAAACTATTTCAACAAGTAAGTCTGATATGCGATACACTTGAGTACACATGTACCATGTAAAATAGTCACTGTGATATGCGATACACTTGAATACACATGATACCATGTAAACTAGTCGGTGTGATATGCAATACTCTTGAGTACACATGATACCATGTAAACAAGTCAGTCTGATATGCGATACACTTGAGTACACATGATACCATGTAAACAAGTCAGTCTGATATGTGATACATTTTACTACACATGATACCATGTAAACAAGTCAGTGTGATATACGATACACTTGAGTACACAAGATACCATGTTGTAAACATGTCAGTCTGATATGCGATACACTTGAGCACACATGATACCATGTAAACAAATCAGTGTGCTATGCAATACTCTTGTGTACACATGTAGCATGTAAACAAGTCAGTGTGATATGCGATACACTTGAGTACATATGATACTATGTAAACAAGTCAGTCTGATATGTGATACAATTGAGTACACTTGATACCATTAAAACAAGTCAGTCTGATATGCGCTACACTTGAATACACATGATACCATGTAAACAAGTCAGTCTGATATGCGATACACTAGAGTACACATGATACCATTTAAACATGCGATACACTTGAATACACATGATACCATGTAAACAAGTCAGTCTGATAAGCGATACACTTGAGTACACATGATACCATATAAACAAGACAGTGTGATATGCGATACACTTGATTACAACAAGTCAGTCTGATATGCGATACACTTGAGCACACATGATACAATGTAAACGAATCAGTCTGATATGCGATACACTTGAGCACACATGATACCATGTAAACGAATCAGTCTGATATGCGATACACTAGAGCACACATGATACCATGTAAACAAGTCAGTCTGATATGCGATACACTTAAGTACACATGATACCATTTAAACATGCGATACACTTGAGTACACATGATACCATGTAAACAAGTCAGTCTGATAAGCAATACACTTGAGTACATCTGATACCATTTAAACAAGTTGGTCTGATATGTGAGACACTTGAGTACACATAATACCATGTAAACACGTAAGTCTGCTATGCAATACACTTGAGTACACATGATACCATGTAAAAACGTCAGTGTGATATTCTATACACTTGAGTACACATGATACCATGTGAACAAGTCAGTCTGATATGCGATACTCTTGATTACACATGATACCATGTAAACAAGTCAGTTTGATATGCGATACACTTGAGTACATATGATACCATGTAAACAAGTCAGTCTGATATGCGTAACACCTAAGTACACATGTTACCATGTAAAAAATTCAGTCTGATATGCGATACAATTGTGTACACATGATACCATGTAAACAAGTCAGTCTGATATGCGATACACTTGAGTACACATGATAACATGTAAACAAGTCAGTGTGATATGCGGTACACATGAGTACAACAAGTCAGTCTGATAAGCGATACAATTGAGTACACACTATATCATGTAAACAAATCAGTATGATATGCGATACACTTGAATACACTTGTACCATGTAAACAAGTCAGTCTGTTATGCGATACACTTGAGTACACATGAAACCATGTAAACAAGACGGTGTGATATGCGATATACTTGAGTACACATGATACCATGTAAACAAGACAGTTTGATATGCGATACACTTGAGTACACATGATACAATGTAAACAAGTCAGTCTGATATGCGATACACTTGAGTACACATGATACCATGTAAACAAGTCAGTCTGATATGCGATACACTTGAGTACACATGATACCATTTTAATAAGTCAGTCTGATATGCGATATACTTGAGTACACATGATACCATGTAAACAACTCGGTGTGATATGCGATACACTTGAGTACACATGATATCATGTAAACAAATCAGTCTGATATGCGATACACTTGAATACACTTGAACCATGTAAACAAGTCAGTCTGATATGCGATAAACTTGAGTACACATGATACCATGTAAACAAGACGGTGTGATATGCGATACACTTGAGTACACATGATACCATGTAAACAAGTAAGTCTGATAAGCGATACACTTGAGTACACTTGATACCATGTAAACAAGTCAGTCTGATATGCGATACAATTGAGTATATATGATACCATTTAAACAAGTCAGTCTGATATGCGATAGACTTGAGTACACATGATACCATGTAAACAAGTCATTGTGATATGCGATACACCACTTGAGTACACATGATACCATGTAGACAATTCAGTCTGATATGCCATACACTTCAGTACATATGTACCATGTAAACAAGTCAGTTTGATTTGCGATACACTTGAGTAGACATGATACCATGTAAACAAGTCAGTGTGATATGCGATACACCACTTGAGAACACATGATACAATATAAACAAGCCAATCTGATATGCGATACACTTTAGTACACATGATACCATGTAAACAAATCAGTGTGATATGTAATACACCACTTGAGTACACATGATACCATGTAAACAAGTCAGTCTGATATGCGATTCACTTTAGAACACATGATACCATGTAAACAAGTCAGTCTGATAGGCAATACACTTGAGTACACATGAAACTATGTACACATGTCAGTTTCATATGCGATACCACTGAGTACACATGATACCATGTAATAAAGTCAGTCAGATATGCGCAACACTTGAGTACACATGATACCATGTAAACAAGTTGTCTGATACGTGATACACTTGAGTACACATGATACCATGTAAACAAGTCAGTCTGATATGAGATACACTTGAGTACACCTTATACCATGTAAACAAGTCAGTCTGATATGCAATACACTTTAGTACACATGTTACCATGTAAACAAGTCAGTCTGATATGCGATACACTTGAGTACACATGATACCATTTAAACAAGTCAGTCTGATATGCGATATAATTGAGTATACATGATACATGTACCCTTTAAACAAGTCAGTTTGATATGAAATACACTTGAGTACACATGTACCATGTAAACAAGTCAGTGTGATATGCGATACACTTGAGTACACATGATACCATTTAAACAAGTCAGTCTGATATGCGATACACTTCCGTACTCATGATACCATTTAAAAAAGTCAGTCTGATATGCGATACACTTGAGTACACATGATACCATTTAAACAAGTCAGTCTAATATACGATACACTTGAGTACACATGATACCATGTAAACAAGTCGGTGGGATATGCGAAACACTTGAGTACACATGATACCATGTAAGCAAGTCAGTCTGATATGCGATACACTTGAGTACACATGATACCATTTAAACAAGTCAGTGTGATATGCGATACACTTGAGTACACATGATACTATTTAAACAAGTCAGTCTGATATGCAATATACTTGAGTACACATGATACCATGTAAATAAGTCGGTTTGATATGCTATACACTTGAGTACACATGATACCATGTAAACAAGTCGGTGTGATATGCGATACACCACTTGAGTACACATGAAACTATGTAAACAAGTCAGTCTGATATGCGATATACTTGAGTACACATGATACCGTGTAAACAAGTCAGTCTGATATGCGCTACACTTGAGTACACATGATACCATGTAAACAAATCAGTCTGATATGCGATACACTTGAGTACACATGAAACTATGTAAACAAGTCAATCTGATATGCGATACACTTGAGTACACATGATACCATGTAAACAAGTCAGTCTGATATGCGCTACACTTGAGTACACATGATACCATGTAAACAAATCAGTCTGATATGCGATACTCTAGAGTACACATGATACCATGTAAACAAGTTGTCTGATATGTGATATACTTGAGTAAACATGATACCATGTAAACAAGTCAGTCTGATATGCGATACACTTGAGTACACCTGATACCATGTAAACATGTCAGTCTTATATGCAATACACTTTAGTACACATGTTACCATGTAAACATGTCAGTCTGATATGCGATACACTTGAGTACACATGATACCATGTAAAGAAGTCATTCTGATATGCGATACACTTTAGTAAACATGATATCAAATTAACAAGTCAGTCTGATATTCGATACACTTTAGTACACATGATACCATGTAAACATGTCAGTCTGATATGCGATACACCACTTGAGTACACATGATACCATTTAAACAAGTCAGTCGGGTATGCGATACACTTGAGTACACATGATACCATGTAAACTAGTCAGTATGATAAATGATACACTTGAGTACACATGATACCATGTATACAAGTCAGTCTGATATCCGATACAATTCAGTACACATGATACCATGTAAACAATTCAGTCTGATATGCGATACAATTGAGTACACATGATACCATGTAAACAAGTCAGTCTGATATGCGATACAATTGAGTACACATGATACCATGTAAACAAGTCAGTCCAATATGCGATACACTTGAGTACACATGATACCATGTTAACAAGTCAATCTGATATACGATACACTTTACATGTAGTACACATGATACCATGTAAACAAGTCAGTCTGATATGCGATACACCACTTGAGTACACATGATACCATGTAAACAAGTCAGTCGGATATGCGATACACCACTTGAGTAGACATGATACCATGTAAACAAATCAGTCTGATATGCGATACACTTGAGTACATATGATACCATGTAAACAAATCAGTATGATAAACGATACACTTGAGTACACATGATACCATGTAAACAAGTCAGTATGATAAACGATACACTTGAGTACACATGATACCATGTAAACAAGTCAGTCTGATATGCGATACAACTGAGTACACATGATGCCATGTAAACAATTCAGTCTTATATTCGATACAATTTAGTACACATGATACCATGTAAACAATTCAGTCTGATATGCGATACAATTGAGTACACATGATACCATGTAAACAAGTCAGTCTGATATGCAATACAATTGAGTATACATGATACCGTGTAAACAAGTCCGTCTGATATGCGATACAATTGAGTACACATGATACCATGTAAACATGTCAGTCCAATATGCGATACACTTGAGTACACATGATACCATGTTAACAAGTCAGTCTGATATGCGATGCACTTTAGTACACATGATACCATGTAAACAAGTCAATCTGATATGCGATACACCATTTGAGTACACATGATACCATGTAAACAATTCAGTCGGATATGCGATACACCTCTTGACTACACATAATACCATGTAAACAAGTCAGTCTGATATGCGATACACTTTAATACACATTATACCATGTAAACGAGTCAGTCTGATATGCGATATACTTGAGTACACATGATACCATGTAAACAAGTAAGTCTGATATACGATACACTTGAGTACACATGATACCATGTAAACAAGTCAGTCTGATATGCGATACACTTGAATACACATGATACCATGTAAACAAGTCCGTCTGATATGCGATACACTTGAGTACACATGATACCATGTAAACAAGTCAGTCTGATATGCTATACACTTGAATACACATGATACCATGTAAACAAGTCAGTCTGATATGCGATACACTTGAGTACACATGTTCAAGCAAATGACTATTATTGAGAATACATGGCATGGGTGCAATTCATATAAACATAGACATTTCATCTTGTTTAAGGGGCTAGATAAGACTGTAATCAAAATAGTAAAGGGCATTTGTTTCAATTTCTTGCATCTGGATCATTTTAGCGAAGGCCCTAACAGTCATTAGCGTAATGTTATTTTCTGTTTATCTGTATAATACTAATAAACAGACAATAATCGCCTTACTTTGCATTGTTTAACATCCATGAACCTGGGTAAAAACGTAGTTACCTACATACCATTTTTAATTAAACAATACAGTAATGTCCGGCCATCATGTCTTAGTTCCGTTACCTGTCGACTTCTTGCGATAGGTACGCGGCTTTATTTCATTTTGCCATCAGTTGTAGATCTAGACAGTCGTGTTTATTTAGCATACATTAAAATTCTATCTTACAAATTTTATATTTTGCATAAATAGTTAGTGTTTATATTACAGCCATAACATCAGCCCTCATTAGTATTAAGCCCCCATCTTTCCCCACCCCAGACGCCGATAGCCTACTACACTTGTGACATAGTACTCAAAGAAAGACAACCCGCGACATTAACAATCATTACTACAGCTAGTTAACAATATAACGAAACACCAACAACGATACGAGAGTAAGGCCTTACTTGGTAAGCAAGCATCTTTTGATGGTTCAAAGTATCTTCCGGGAATGCAGTCACATATTCCGTTGATGCACACAGCATATGCTAGTATGCATGGATCTCTTTTTTGTTTCGAGCACTTTTCTTTGAAACCTGTTATGATAAGATAAGATATTAAACCTGATATCCTTCGTGAAAGTTTTTTTTTGTTGTCAACAAAACAATAGCATTCTAGTGTAGTTTGTAGAAAATAATTACAAATTTTTTGAACCTTTTCTCATTCGTCTCAGTTATGTTACTAAACTAAAGATAAACTTACGTTTTTTAACTTGAATTTCATCCACCGTTATATCATTGATTATATCCAACACTTCAATGCTGGTAGGGTCAATGTCAAAGGTTCTGTGAAGCGCAGTTGTAGGCGGTGTGGACGGTGGCAATAAAACTTCTTCAATTTGGACCTCAGTTGGAAATTTTCCTGATTTCCAAACGACAAACAACGAATTATGGACAACTATACTTCCAGACCTACAATATTTAGCATTACCTTGATTAGACATTCAATGATAGTGTAACGTATATGCAGCAATGATTATGTCTAATAGTATCACAGTGTGTTGATTGTTTATAAGGTATCGATTTCAAATATGTGTATGGGTTGTTGAAATGTAAATGAAAAGAAACATTGTGTTTTCCTTGGATGATTAAGTATGAACAATTCGTTTCTTTTATATTGTATTTTATATTTTATATTATTTGACGATTGTTTTTTTTTTGTTTTTTTTTTATTGTTTTTTTTTTCTCTATTAAACTAAAAACAAATATTCAAAGTATATTTTGAAAACAAAATAAAATGATGATATATAAAATTAAACTTTTTTTTACAACATTGGCATTTTTACATAAACCAAAATCTTAATTTTGAAACTAATTGTTATATTTCAATATTATCAGAGCGTGTAAGGGACGCAAACAGATGTATTCTTACGATAAAAAGTCAACTCTGCACCCTCGGTATGATTCTTTCAAACTTGTTGCGTCGAATAAGTCATCAACCTGTAATGACACCGCTATATACATGTATAATGCTTGTCTTAGTCTATAAAATGAAAAATGACATGGTCATCCCTGCTTACGCATACATGCATTATCATAGGTTTCTACATATTGTGAAAGAAGTCTAGCTTATGCTTCTTTAATTTTGTTTTTTATTGTTAAATTGCAAGATACAGGTTTTGCTATGGCATTTTAAAGTAGTGCTTTTTCAAAAATTATCTCAAATCGTGCTATGTCGATCAGGCATGCGTAATAGTAAATTGCAAGATACAGGTTTTGCTATGGCATTTCAAAGTACTGCTATTATCAGAAATTATCTGAAATCGGTTATGTAGATCAGACAAATAGTGCTACTTTCGGTATAAAATGGAACTGGGATATATTGGCTGTGAATTCATCAATAATTCGTTTCCAAATAAACTCTAATTGAAGTTTAATTGCTAGAATGAGTTTATTATACGAGTTGATACAAATGAATAATGTAATTGGATATATTAATATCATTCTTCTTGTACTAGGCTTTTTATATTAAGCTTTGGTATCACATGTTTACATAAGCCAATATAATGATGGCATCAAAGGGGAGTGTCTATTATAAACGTGTCAATATATTGCAGCAAGGAAAGGCGCTGTCTTTTTTAAAATAGACATTTTAAGACGTATCGTTCGAATTCAAACATTGTTTTATCTATATCTGGGAATGTATAAAGAACGTCACACATACCGAACGACAGAATTCCTCGGAAAATATCTGGAATTCCAGCGACTGTGTATTGGCCAATGCTGCAGTAAGATTCCGGTTTGTAACCTTCAGAGATAAATCATACCTCCGATAACTGTCCTCTGCAATATTATAATTTTTAATATTAATTTCGATATATGATATGTATTTTCGAACATTTGAATGTGATTTATACAGGAACTGTAAACGTACACGTGTTAGAATGACATTACATGCTAAATTGAGCATGTACTTTAAACAAGGAGCTTACCAAGTATTGCATGGATTTTGGACAAGATTGACGTTCGTATTAGATGAAGATGCAACATGGTTGGTCAGTTATAACCATTGCAAGTGTAAACCTCCAAGTACGTTATGATACCGGTAGATTACGAATAAAATCAATTTATTATGAGGGATACACATTTGAAGAAACACACGACATTTTTCTACAGAACATTATTATATATATGCATGGTTAACCGTGTCGTCTTCCGTAGATTTGATGGCATCTGTGACAAAACATGCTATATTTTTAATGCACCAATTTTCGTCGATAAGGTAGAAACATTGTGAGTAATTTCTTTGATATGACATTTCAGACAGTGATATGTGTATATAAATATCTGCATTTAGTTATGTAGCCCTTCTAAGTAATTAATCCGTAGTCACCAACACCATCATTTTATTATATAATAATAATAATAATAATAATAATAATAATAATAATAATAATAGTAATAATAATAATAATAATAATAATAAAAATAATAATAATCATAATCATAATCATAATCAATATCATCATCAGCATCATGAGCACCATCAAACCTTCGGGTTTACACTTTTTGCACACATACTTTTCTGCTAGTATGTGTGGATGCACAATTATTATTTGAAAACGCAATATATATAATATATAGTAAAAGTTCTAACTTGAGGCTGAAATTACTGGCTGATTAATTATAAAACGACAATTTGTGTATTCTTTATGCTTACCTTCACTGCTGACGTTGACAAATACGACCGTAAGTACAGTGACAGCGATCAACAGAACCAAAACCACAGATAAAAGCAACACTATCTTCAACCAGCGACCACGCTTCCCGTCTCCACTTTGGTACGTTGGTGTCTTGTCAAGTACACCATTATATCTGTCGTTCTGATCAGTTTGTGTCGGATCTGAGGTATTTGAACTGACTGTCAACTTGGTCTTGATCTCATCATGAAAATTAAATATTTACTTCATGATTTTCCGTATACATGTACATGAAAATAACAAAGAAGCTCTGATAACAAATTGTATTATTGTTTTGATGTAAAACAAGACGGGTCTTGCCAACTCAGTTGATACTACGTCCGAATGTCGATTCGCGGATCGTGAATCTCCTTCTTCTGGCCATAGTCCCTGTGATGATTGATCATGAACTTTGTTTTACGACCACCTCTTATACGTTATGGAATTGTCGATATATAAATAAGCAGATAAACATTTGTGTCGTGCGAGATTATATTGGTTAGTTTAAATCTAATTAAATTTGACAGAATTTACTTTGACATTCAATAAAATGACCCAAAGAGCAAAATGACTCCTCACCACAAGGTCGACTTTGCCAACACGAAAAGACAAAACATGTTATAACATAATAAAAGGGATTGTAATCAAATTAGAATACGTCACGAGTTAGTTGAAAATGACTTACTTTGTGATGTTGTTTTATATTATCCCACATGCACAAAGAAATAGCTTAAGAACAATTACATGCATTTTTAACAAAAATAATGACCGACCGAATTACACAGCTTTAATTTCTTGAGCATAAGAAGCTTGCTACCGTTATGTAAGTGAGGTAATTCTTAAGTGAGGCCTTAATGCAACACATATAACGAAACAATAGACGAAATCAAAAAATAAATATGATTTAAGTATATAAGTATGTATCGACATAATACAAATATGAAATAAAAAATACCCAAGTGTTCGTGCAGACCCTTAGTTTCATTTCTATTTTAGGATGAGGCAAAACTTTTGCAAAGTCTAATGGCATCATGTTTTGTCTATTTTTCGTCATAATCGTGGTTGAAGTTTTATATGTTTTAGTAAACCAAAATCTAAAACTATTTGCTTTAAATGTGTAACCGAAATCTTTAACCCTTTAGAGATATCATTCGTATCTAGCAAAAGTTTAAGCACTTGATATATAATTTAGAAATACGCAAAACGTTATCCTTGACACAAGTCAGCAGTAAACAAATTAAAAAAACAAAACATATGTATCAATTACGTAAATTGTTTTCTGTTCCACATTATAATCGTTGTGGACAATTTAACACACCAAACGCCAAAATGCAGACGATTTCTTTCATTTTAAATATAATTGTACTTTTATTCTTTAAAACAGTTTGTTTACGCGTACGTCTCAAGTCACCTAATAGTGTAAAGACACATTATGGTCCATGACTCTTAGATATAAGCAACAACAATGTTTAGTAAATTCTGATTTAGAGCTATCAATAAAGGTCTTCCTTGTTATTTTGTTTTGATGGTCGTGTTATTCTGTGCGAAATCATGAAATCATTTATTTTCCATTAATATTTACCTGGCATTCATGAATGATCCCAGTATATCCGTGAATTAATTTTCGTTGTCCGAACGTAAATAGTGATATCGCTGTATATAAACCAGTACCAATACATTGTTAAATCGTCATCATATCGCATTCACGAATAGTTGTAAGGAAAAGGCGTTTAAACGCTCGAGCATATTGTCAAAGATTTATGAGTTCCAGGTTAGTACTTACGCACAATGGCATTATAGCATGAAGAGTATGTTATAGTGTCTATGTATCAGAGTAAACACGTTTAGTTTATTTACTTTTCCAATACTATAATCGACTCAAAGTCAATTGATGATTGGGATGGTTCATCATTGCACGGTATATGTATTATTACTGTGTCTTATGCAACCAATTCGTAATTGAGTACCTATATACCTGCCTCACCTGTATCGAATAAATGAAGCCGATAAAATGTTTACAGCCGTTCTCAAGTAAACAAAAACAGAGTGTTGTATTATTTTTCTGGTATATACCAATCAGTTGAAATCATTTGAAATTACTTTTCAACGAGAGCCTCCCCTAAGTGAGTTAAATGAGCCGGGAATGTGGATGTTAAGTATATTATGTTAACACTCAGCATAATTACGGCATCTAGCACACGCAGCACACACAGATGGAAGTGAACTGTCGTCAATTGGAACCGTGAAAGAAACACTTCGAGTGACAAACCTTTTGAAATCCAGCATGACCTGCCTGTGTAAGTATAACTTGTTGTCCATCCCTCTTGCTTGCAAGTGTTTGTAAATATATAAACACTATTTGTGTAATGTGATTGTATTGTTATAAGCAAAAATGATGGTTTTACACTAAAACGTGGTTTTACACAAATAATGGGATATATCCATGGCTGAGTGTCCTATTATAAGGCGTGTCATCTGATGACTATGTATCCCTCACCGCTAATGTCGTTACTTTGATACCCGCTTAATTAAAGTTATTCAAGTAAAACGTGTGCACGTTACTTGCCGAATGATTCATTCTGAGATATTCATTCGCCAATAATACTCGATATGTCTTATATAACAAATTGTATTTGTTAAAGATGGCATTTAACCCCCTCCCATTAAACATGTACATTGAATGTAACCATGGACCTTAAACTTGAATTTACATATACACTAAACTATTAATTAATACTATTTATATATTTCTCGTGTTGTCGACTACCATATTGCTTCTCCTCAATTATTCCTGATTATTTTTGATTTTAATAATGAAGAACGTGATATAATTCCGATCATTTCCAAATATATGTCCAACTTAACGTTCAAGTGCAACCAAGCAGAACAGGTTGAACGCAACGGAGAAAATCGTTGGCTACTTCGAGCAATATAAATGATAAGATTCGTTATCGAATGCATCGTCTGCTACAAGTATACAACCTTTATGGTGGGATAATGAGTGCAACGATGCACAACATTGTAAATATTCATGGTTAAGACGATTTCGTTGGACAAATAATGCAACAGATTTTAACAACTATAAACTGCTCGTAATACATTGAAGTATATTTGTATGACGAAAACGTTAAAGCTGCAATTAATTAATGCACGGAACGATCTTAAAGGGTTTTGGAAATTAATCAAAATACAAAACTACAATAATACGGCAATAAAGGGAGCTGGTCGGATACATGTAGACTTGGTTAACGTACTTAATTAAAAAAAAAAAATATTAAAAGGTCAGCCGCCTGTTAAGATATAAACATGTATGATTTTCAAAATAATGATATATACACTTTTTGTTGAATGCACCGATTTGAAGCGAGGAAATTAGTAGAAGCATAGCTAAACCTAAAACAGGGAAATCCTTCGGAAAGGATGGGATAGGAACACAGTTTAACAAACACACTTGCGATTTAAAAGTGTCCATAACGCACATACTATTCAATATAATATTAGACTCTGGTGAATTTCCAGCAATATGATGCGATATCATTATAGTTCCTATTATCATATCGGGTTCCAGGTACGATCCATCAAATTACAGGGAGATATCTTTGATAAATATTATGTATAAGATCTTCTCGAACATGATTGATGACAGAATTACTGAATGGTCCGAGCAGTTCAACATTATCGATAAAACTCAGGCGGGCTTTAGGGGGGATTACTCGTTTATAGATAACATGTTCAATTTGCAAAGTATGGTTCAGAAATATATTTCAAACCAGGTGGTAGATTCTATGTATTATATGTAAATTTTCAGAAAGCATTTTATTCTCTAGTTCACTTTAAGCTATTTTCTAGCCTTCTGAATGAATCCCTTTTTATTTTTTATCTATTGTTCTTATACAAACACTTCCATATCAGAGGTAATTTAGGCTAGGGTTAGGTTAGTATTAAATAAAAAAAATAAAATCGAATGAATAAACGAATTAACTTTAGTCTGCCAACAGATAAATCTCATGGTTGCCATTCATAGAAAGTCCCATCCAAGACTTTCATTCTATTGTTGATTTAACATTGTATTCTTAAATACAAGGTCATGATTTTATCACAAAATATGTGTTCTGTTCAGTGTGTACATAAAGACAAATTCAGCTCCAAAAATGATATTCTGATACCACTAATGTTAGGTTTATTGTTTTTTTTAAATTCAAAATTCAACAAGGCAAATATAACCAAAGAAGACCGATATTGCAATTCAAATTACAAAACAAATTAGCCAATGTGATAAAAGATCTGTGTTAATTATCTATTTAAATATTTTGTCACAAATGTACAAAGACAATGTGTCTTTAAATACGCCTCCAAACTCTAAGGCGATAATATCAAGTTATGTAAATAGCATTAATGATTAATATGATTTATCGTAACAAAAGCTGTATCTGTAATTGTGTCAAATAGTTGAAGCCTTTATGGACGCTCATTAGTCGATATTCGTACTGCGCAGTTTAGTTTACGACAATGGTAGTTCGTCTGTCAGATCAAGCGAAACGTTTTAGGAAAACGTCAAGCGGAATACTAGGGTCCGTTTCACTAACCTTCGTAAGTCTTAAGAATTTCGTACAAACAAACTGAGACATCTAGGAACGTTTCATTTGCGAGGAATTTTGCAAATTTTGATCAGAATACTTTTTATAAGGCATACAAAAGAAAATAAGAAAGCGACACACTAAATTAATTTTCCGACTTTTTTTCATAACTTCAAATTTTGCACTAAAAAGCTACGAACGTTAGTGTAGCGGGCCCTTGATTATCGTTGTCCTTGCTGTCCAAACATTTGTTATATATAAAAAGTTATTATTCGCAAGCTGTCGTCGTAGGTGATAATTTGATAGATTGCGTAGGGATACATGTAGCAATCCTACATATGAGGGGTGTTCGAAATGTATTGTGTATAAGTCGCGCAAATTTCATCGATATTTATACGCATAGATAGCTCTATTTAAGTCCTACACAATAGTGTATACATGCATCTGCTTAAACACGAGTTATAGTCATATTTCAATATAGGCACTTTTGTAAAAATGATTGGGAAACGAGTAGCAAATAATGAAGAAATTCGGACTTATAACAAAGTTCGTACTAAACTCGATTGTTCACTTAAAGATATCTTTGATTATATCACACGGGTTTATGGGTTGACGAAAGTGTCTATTGAGTTCGTAGATAGAAAAAGAAATATGATTTTGGTGAAGAGTCTGTTAACAATGCAGCAAAATCTGGTCGGCCAAAGACAGCAACATTTAAGAAAATCGTGTCTAAAATGAGAGAAATTGTTCGATATGACACGCGATATAATGTGCGTGGTAAAGCACGCATTGCATGCGTTTCATTATCTTCAGTTGATAAATCATGAAAAGTCTGCTAGATGGGGTGCTCTACTTGTTGACTGACGACCAAAAGAAAGTACGTGTCAGGAAACTGCTTAATATCGTTCGCTGAATATAACCAAAGGCAATTGGCAAATTTTGTCACTGGTGACAAAACCTGGGTACACTATTTCGAACCAGTGCGAAAGTTGGGTTACAACAAAATATGGGTCACCAAACATTGCCTAACGGACCTTAAGTGTACAGAAGGTTCTTTATGCAATTTGCTTCTCTGTTGAATGTTCAGCAACCGGTAAACAAGGGTAAAAGTGTGACTGGAAGGTAATATCGTAATGTGGCACTGATAAAAATGAAAAAGTACTACGAAAAGCGTCACCCAGTCACTGGATTCAAACATGTTTGCCTCTTGCCGTACACTGCTCCAGCACACACCTCTGTCCTTGTAACGTATGTTTGGAAAGTCTGAGAAAGTGACAGTGCTACCAAACCCTCTTACACCCCAGACATTAACCCATGTGACTTCTTTCTCTGTCCAAAATTGAAAAAAAAACTTCCTCTCTGGTCGTAGATATGGGTCACAGCAGGCTCTTGGTTCTGCCGTAATCCAATGTCTTCGTAGTATACCCCATTCAGCCTACCGTGACGCTTTCCGGAAATGGATCCACAGATTAAAATTATGTATTTCCAACCAGGAAGAGTAATTTGAGGGTAGGAAATGAAGACATAAGCGATTAAATTATTTATCAACGGCTAGAGAGCAAATACACAATACATTTCGAATTTCCCTCGTATCAAGTAAGCGATCAACTATTAACTCAAACATTTCACATGGTCCGTCATATACACCACTCTGTTTTACTGAGGTTAGAACTAAATACTTTGGAAAGTTACACAGAAGTTAAATCTAGAAACAAAATTGTCAGTTTTGTTGATATTAAATCGCCACAACCAGGCGACTTAGCAAAGCTAAATTACTACCCTTTTCAGAAACGGCCAAACCAGGTAAATGTTGTCTATGCAAGAGTCATATAGTTCAATGCAAAAGTGGAAAGGACTTGTATAGAGTTATATACAGTCCGTTTATATTATCGTTGATAGAATCGTCCATAGTAGAACTAGATAACAATGACAACATCAAAGGTCAAGGTTAAATGTCTGAAGTAAATAGCACGACGACTACTTCAAAAACATAAAAAAGGGAGGTATTACATGAGAAATTTGAATACTTTGGAATTACCACTTAACACCTGACCTAAAAGATAAGATTTTTAGTGCTGAAAACATAAATTACTTTTCTGAAGATACTTCCGACCTATGATGTACTCGAATTCAGTCACATAAATCGAAACATGGGATGCCCTACATTTATCAATCACCAGTACCGTAACAAATTCAAATGTAAAGGTTGAAGACATGTTAGAGAGTGATATCATATAGAACTCTAATTCAATGACAAGCAGCGCATTTAGTAAAGTATTGATTAGATGTGTAGATGGTTAAACTATACACAGTACAGGCTTAAAATATCGAAACGCTTCTGCGTTAATAAGACGTCCGTATTCTGATATAGACTAAATAGTCTCTTCTTCAAACCAAACCAAACATCGGAGTCACATGTACATGTTTCTGCCTCAAACGATAATAACATATTGCAAGGGTAGAGTTTAAATAAATAACTCTTAGATGAAAACGTGGATATCTGCAATGCAAAACATGGAAATGGACTAGGATGACAAAATAATTCAATTTAAAAAGTAACCTACGGTAAATGATACTAATGTGGCAAAAATTAAAAAAAAATCAATAGGAATGCCCTGATCTTGGACCATTACATCAATTTATGGTCAATGGCATCCTTCCAAAATATAAAATGAACGAAAGATAATCAATCATGTTAGTTAAACAGCTCATTGTATGAGGTAACATAGTGTGTAATTTCGTTGACAATAATACAAAAATAGACTTAGAAATGTCAGCCTGTGGTACCATCACGACGTAAACGCGCATTTAGGATTTGACACAAATCTTATTCTACAATTAGAGGTATTATATATATTATTATATTATTTTATATATTATTGGCATAATATTACTCAGATGTAGATATCAATATAAAAAACATATAACAGAAATCGCAACTTAGCCAATCACAAGGCTCCGCTCGCACTTCTTACCATTCTTCTCATCCGATTTTCAAGAAGACATATATGGATATTATGCGGTCAATTCAACCAGCCACAAATATATTCTTTATATAAATAGTTGAATCATTTTCTGGGTGGTGAAGAATGCTTGCCTATGTTTTCAATCGAAGCATTACATTTCCGATCAACCGCAAGGCAAGACAGCGTCATATACATCACACCACTATTACATTTCCCATAGGGCTCCATTGTAACATTAATGTCCAAAACAGAGTGAAAAATTAAATTCTGCAGCATGTGTCTGGGCTCAAATTCTTCACTGGTTCAGGATATGCAATCATAAAGGTAAAAAGTAAACCTTGACCAGGTTTTTTTTAAATTCAATGCTTTTGTGAGACCTCTCAATTTCCAGAGTAATAATATGTCAACTATTCGCCCTAGATGCTGTTCGAACCAACAATTCTGAAGTGACACAGAATTGTCCAGAAAGCTGGTATCAGCATCAAATTTTCAGTGGTGATTTCTAAAATACTGACCATTTAACTCATGCTAGAAAAAAAACCATTGCAGTACAAAACCCTGAAAAAAGAAGAAAAAGAGAACTAAAGTTTTATTTCTACCTCCTTCATCTGGTCCGGAGTACTCAAGGGAGGTAATAGTGGTGTGAGTCCTATACATTACAACGGCTTGTATAACAGTCATCATGTCAAGTCATCATCATCATTCATCTCAATAAAAAACAACAACAACAACAATGTCAACAACAAAAACAAGTTTAAAAACAAACTAGTACATGCTTTATATACCACCACTTGTAAATTCACCTGTATATCACCAGTAATTTCTGGGAGCTAGATTCATACAAGCTAATTAGCTTTTTTCTTAAATCCCAATTCTTAGAATTGTTTGTCATTTATGAATTGCAAATGTTATGTTATATACTATGTACAGTTCTTGAATAAAATATTGTTTAAACCAAAAACAAGTTTAAATAAAGGAACTGATTCAGAACATGAAAAACGCCAATCTGAAAGAACATTTTGATTTTGTGTGAATAACGTCTTGAGTATCGACTTTCTCTGTGCTAGTCACTTATATTACTAGTTAAAATGAACATACCTGGCCAAACATGCCATGCCACCCATTCATTAAGCGTCTGTCTGTTGCGATGTCCATCCATGAACTAGTTTGTCCTCCGTTTTCTTCATTATTAGATATTGCATCTCCTTGACCATTGAATTGCGCTGAAGATGAGTGATTTCTTATTGCAGGAACGTTTAAATCGTCCAGCTGATGATTATAATGATTTCGATAACGGGAATTTTTCCTGTTCAAACTATTTTTAGAACTGTCATTTGAGCTAGAACGCCTTGGTTCATTTGAATATTTATCGTGCCTCGTCGCGAAAACTTTTGGAAACTCCATTGCTTAAGTCAACAAGAAACGATGTCGCAATTTCAATAAAGTAAAACACGCATCATTCAAAATCTAATGTTCCTTGCTTCGCAATCCAATGCGCACTGGTTTACTTTACTGCCTTTCATACATATTGATAGTGAAGCGTTTATATCCGGGTATGTAGTTCAAGGCCAAAGTTTAGTATACACCCTGTGCGCACTTAACTTGACATCAAGGTAAATGTCTTTCATATTCGTTGCTGAAACAAATTAGCAACTGATGTGGTAGAAAATAAAGTGACATTGTCTGTTTTTACTGTGAACGTACACTTGTAAAGGTAAATTATCATGTATTTTCTATTTATTTTAACTCGATTCTGAGCTTCATGTATATGCCATACAACCAATGCTGGATTTCAGCCGATATCCATTTTGGCTGTCTGCGAACCAAAAACTGGTAAAGACCTCTGTAAGAAAAAGTAGTTCCACTCAGGGATCTAACTAAATTGCATTTTATAAAATTTTAGCAGCAAAATACCACACGATAAGGTTTATAGATTTCGAAAGATTAATGAACCATGATTATAAATTTAAGACAATTTAGTCAATTTAGAAATTAATGCGTGACCATAATGCGCGATCTGCATACAGTAGCCAGTCCGCGAACCAAATATGTATGTCTATTCAAGAACCTGATATCTCCCGAATCAGGTCTATTAACCATCAATGAAAAAGCTGGGAATTCTATACCTGTCCCATATATTATAGCAGTTGAACGCTTACTAAACTGTAATGTCATCAAACTTTCTGTTGGAGCAACTGACCTATGAACGTGCTTATATGTGGCTTTTCAAACATTGCTTTTTAACGGTCCTAATCGGGAGAACCAGGTCCCGAACAGATGGTAAAATCGCTAAAAGTTACCGCTAACCCTATTTTATCTGGTAAGAAAATAACTGCAACAGTTGGTAAACAATATCGTTTTTTTAAATGGATATGATTGCGATTAAATTAGTTCAACGTATCGATATCCGTAAGACTGCAACAATGATAATGTTTCTTAAATAAAGAAATTTACGATATGAAATATGGAAATGTAAAACTTCCTAGTTAACATCCGTAAATTCATACTTCAATTATATCAATTAAATACGCAGTAGATACACAATTACAAAAATACGTGGTAAGGCATTCGCCTCTTTCGTTCATTCAATAACAGATATGTACTAGTACAGAAAGTGCAGTATTTCAGATTGAATAGCCGCCATCTAAGTGAAGGACCAGATCCACGACGTACCAATATCATCCCTGTAAAATGCGATTTTTTAATTACTTATTTTTTTTTAGAAATGTTTGGTTTGGTTTGTTTGTATTTATTCTTTTTTTTTAAATATGTCTATTTCATTTTTTTTAATCTTATGTTTGTCTATTCATAGAATGATTTAAAGACGGTTAAACTTAAGAAAAATGCTCACATACCCCAATTTTGTTCTATTTTTGTTTTATTTGCTGTATCACCTTAGAATCTTATTTGGCAGACATTAAATGCCACCTTATACAATAATCTAATTATGGATCGACCGACGACCAATATAATCCGAATAGCTATAATAAAGACACGTAACCTCAATACCAAAATTTAACATAAAAACAACTCCGTAGGTTCAGTAGTGTATTGCGTCTCAAGTAAAATATAGAATCCTTCACATGAACTATTTTCGCCTTTTAAAGTAGCTCAAGGACAAAATTTAAATATTTGACAATACAGTCAACAAACAGGTGTACAAATTAATCGACTGTAAAAATCTAAAGCTTAACTTTACGCGAGGAGATATGACACCACGGTTTTGAAGCAACCCGGCTTAAATTCTTAAAATTGCCAAAGTGAAATTATATGCAGCACAAACTTAGTTTAATTAAATATGTTTAATGTGTGCCAGATAAATTCCTGACAAATAGGTTGAACGCCGATCGGTTAAATAAATAAATACACAAGTAAATAACTCAACATCTACATGGTTTGACTCTAAGTCGACATCTACATTGTATGACTCTAAGTCTACATCAACATTGTGTCGCTCTCAGTCTACATCTACATGTACAAGGCTTGGCTCTCAGTCTACATCTACATTATTTTGCTCTCAGTCTACATCTACATTGTTTGGCTCTCAGTATACATCTACATTGTGTCACTCTCAGTCTACATCAACATGGTTTTGCTTTTAGTTCACATCTACATCGTTTGGCTTTCAGTCTACATCTACATTGTGTCACTCTCAGTCTAATCTACATAGTTTTGCTTTCCGTCTACATCTACATGGTTTGTGTTTCAGTCCACATCTACATCGTTTGGCTCTCAGTCTACATCTACATTGTTAGGCTCTTAGTCTACATCTACATTGTTAGGCTCTTAGTCTACATCTACATTGTAAGGCTCTTAGTCTACATCTACATTGTAAGGCTCTCGTTCTACATGTTCATGGTTTGGCTCTAAATCTATATCTCTATTAATTGGCTCTCAGTGGACAACCTCATGGATTGGGTCTTTACATCTTCATGATTTTGCTCTCAGTTTATATTTACATGGTTTGGCTCTAAGTCTACATTTACATGGTTAAGCACTCAGTCCACATCTACATGGATTGTCTCTAAGTCTACATGATTAGGCTTTCAGTCTATATTTATGTGGTTTAGCTCTAAGTTTACATCTACAATATTTGGCTCTCAGTCTACATCAACATTATTTGGCTCTCTGTCTTCACCTACATTGTTTGCTCTCAGTCTACATCTACATGGTTTGGCTCTCAGTCTACATCTACATTGTTTGCTCTCAGTCTACATCTACATGGTTTAGCTCTCAGTTTACATCTACATGGTTTGGCTCTTAGTCGACATCTTCATGGTTTGGCTCTTAGTCGACATCTTCATGGTTTGGCTCTCTACATCTAAATGGTTTAGCTTAAGGTCTACATCTAGATGGTTAAGTTCTTAGACAGTTTTCTACATTGTTTGGCTCTCATCTACATTTACATGGTTTAGCTTTCAGTGTACCTCTACATGGTTTAGCTCTTAGTCTACACCTTAATTATTTGACTCTTAGTCTACATCTACATGGTTTGGCTCTCAGTCTACACTCTAAGACTACAACATTGTTTGGCTTTCAGTTTACATCTACATGACTTGGCTCTCAGTCTACATCTTAGTTATTTAGCTCTCAGTCTACACCTACATTGGTTGGCTCTTGGCTGTATCGTCATTATTTGGCTCTCAGTCTACATCTAAATAGTTTGCTCTCAGTCTACATCTTAATAATTTTGCTCTCAGTCTACATCGACATTGTTTGGCTCTCAGTCTACATCTACATGGTTTGGCTCTCAGTCTACATCTTTATTATTTGGCTCTCAGTCTTCATTTACAATGGTTGGCTCTCAGTCTACATCTACATTGATTGGCTCTCAGTCTACATCTACATGGTTTGGCTCTCAGTCTACATCTACATTGATTGGCTCTCAGTCTACATCTACATGGTGTGATTGATTAATTGGATAATTAGAGCCATTTTTATTCCATCGAGGGCTAACAGACGACCAGTTAACCTAATCACTGTTTCCTGGGATCCTTAAAGGTTAACCAGTATTCGAGCACACCCCATCTCCGCAAGAAACTTGATAACTTTCCAACTTGAAATAGTGGTGAGAGACGAATGATAATGAAACGCAATGTCATATATATACCATCACGAAAATTGTTGCCGGGCATGGATTCGAACTCACGAACTCTGGATTGATAGTCAGAGGTGCTAACGACTGAGCTAATCGGGCCCAGCCCCAGAGGTTGTTGGTTTAACCTTTTGCTCCATATGCATTATCTTGGACTCTTTCAAATAGAAAGCATTAATTCACCACGTATCAGCAATTGGTGAATTATGTTTATATTAACTGACAGAGTAGAAAACAGTGCAGGAAGTGTTCAGATTGCTCGTTACGAGCAATCTGAACTCTTCCTGCACTGTTTTCAAAGGCCTTCTGTGATTGGTGCTGAAAAACGCGTATCTATGGAGTAAAGGGTTAAGTGTTAGACTGATGTAATATTTGTAACCTCTCTATTTTAGACATGAATGTTGGCCCAGAGGTAGTTGGGGTACCTGTTGTTAGACTGATGTTATATTTCTAATCTCTATTCCAATCATGAATGTAGGCCCAGAGGTAGTTGGTGTAACTGTTGTTTGGCTGGTGTAACATTTCTGTCCTCTATTTCAGTCATGAATATAGGCCAAGCTGTAGTTGGTTTAACTGTTGTTGGACTGATGTAATATTTGTAACCTCTATTTCAGGCATGGATGTAGCCCCAGAGGTAGTTGATGAAACTGTTGTTAGGCTGGTGTAACATTTGTAACCTCTATTTCAGGCATGAATGTAGGCCCAGAGGTAGTTGGTGTAACAGTTGTTAGACTGATGTAACATTTGTCACCTATATTTCAGGCATGAATGTAGGCCCAGAGTTAGTTGGTGTAACAGTTGTTAGACTGATGTAACATTTGTCACCTCTATTTCAAGCATGAGTGTAGGCCGAAAGGTAGTTGGTGTAACAGTTGATGGACTGATGTAACATTTGTCACCTCTATTTCAGGCATGAATGTAGGCTCAGAGGTAGTTGGTGCAACTGTTGTTAGACGGATGTAACATTTGTAACCTTTATTCCGGGCATGAATGTAGGCCCAGAGGTAGTTGGTGTAACAGTTGTTAGACTGATGTAACATTTGTCACCTCTATTTCAGGCATGAATGTATCCCAGAGGTAGTTGGTGTAACAGTTGATAGACTGATAACCTGCCGCATAAAACCCACAAACATGTTCATTTATGAAAGCAGTTAAACAACATGCTGTCGGACTGGTGTAATAACAGGATCCTTCACCTGATGGATGCCAATATCCGGACTTGCTACTGTAACCGGTGGCACATACTTTCTCAATAAACATTAAACACAATTTAACACACAGCTACCTATTGTTCTTCATGCATTTTAATCTACATAGTGCATACGATCAATCTATTTATTTTTCATTTTGCATTGAAACAGTTTAAAATAGAGAAAGCTATATATTTTTGTTGAGATTTATAATAACACTTTGTTCTTACTTTCCTATCAGTACATTAGTACTATACTGCTGTTCATTGCGTGTCTTTTTGCTGTTTTGTTTCATACAGAGACGTGCAAAGTTGCGATCACTGTTTAAGTGGGGGTATTATATTTTACAAAAAAAAAAAAACAGTCAATGGAAAATCACCTCGTGATAGAGCAGACACTATGGTCGTACAATCTATGAAACAATACACTATTTAGTTTATCCTCAATCTTTCGTAATGATTTTGTTACAATGACATTGTTTCTATAAATATGGGTATACCTAACACGCTGTGACCTCGTAGTTTAATGTAAACAAAACAGAAGTAAGTTAAAAGTTACGATAGATAACACATATTCTAATGACTTTTAATTTATGCCTGAAAATAGTGTAATTGAAAGAGATATTACATATCAAATAAATAAAGAAAATGATTAACTCTTAAGGTTGATATACTATATATATATAAAATACCTTTCAAAGACGACCAGTCTTTAAATACAAACATTGTACAACTGTACAATTGATTTTTAGCAGTTGCAATCAGTCGACTCACTCGACTTACATTTCGAATGTTAGCGGATTTTTTAAACACTCAGTCAATACAAAAGAAAAAATCAACAAAACTTCAGCTAACGTGCTTTTTAATAATTGTGAACGACCTTACAGTATATACATTATGGTAAGCAGCGTTAAAAACTGCCTGTTGTACTGCGTATGTGTTATAAACCCCTGTGTTATCAAGCAAAAGAAATATTGCATTTACTGTATCTTAAAAGTACACTAGCTTCATGGAGAGATTAACGTCAGTAAAGAAATCTGTTGTTTTATCTTAATATTTTACTTTTCTTTATTTTTCACAAGAAAGTTTATAGCGTATAAGATATCTTCTCGTATCTATAGTTACCACGTACACCAAATGTTTTGTACGACATCATTGTTTGCTGTATCATGAGATGGTTTTCAAACGCACTGGTAATCTATTTTTAATAAAAGCTGTATTACGACGATCGTGAATGAATCGTAACAGGTAGTACACATGCACTGAACAACTGTATTGTACTAGTATAGAAGTAAGACAAACCGACGTAAGGCATTTCAACAAAGGTGGGGGGTTTCCCTTAAAATCACAACATGGTTTTGTATCTATTTGTCTCAAGGACAAGCTGAATAGTTAGAACGCAATTAAAATATCGGTGAAATGACATTAGTAAAGACAAAAAAATAACAATGCGTTTAATTATATTTATAGCATATTGAGAAATATGTGCCACTGATCACTAGAGCGTAGCTCTAGTACTAACATTAATGCTTGGATGGAGTCCAATCTTACCACACTCTAACTACATGTTACTACCTGGATTCACAAATGAAAAATAAGGCTTACAAAATTGCCAGCCAAATTTAAAAATGTTTAAGCTATCGGCGCAGTACGTGACAATACAGCCATATGTGTGTCAGTCAGCATAAGGTTTCTTTACTGCGCACTTTGTATGTATCATTTCGGCGAGCAATAACAAAAGATTAAGTAGCCACTGGACAGCATCGGCAGGATCGCTACTTCCCCCGGTGCTGCACTACCGGCTGGATCAGATGATTATGTAGTCTATGTCAATTATGTTGTCTATGTCGATTATGTTGTATACGTCAATTATATTGTCTATGTCAATTATGTTGTCTATGTCGATTATGATGTATATGTCAATTATGTTGTCTATGTCGATTATGTTGTATAAGTCAATTATGTTGTCTATGTCAATTATGTTGTCTATGTCGATTATGTTGTATATGTCAATTATGTTGTCTATGTCGATAATGTTGTCTAAGTCGATTATATTGTCTAAGTCGATTATGTTGTATAAGTCGATTATGTTGTCTTAGTCGATAATGTTGTCTATGTCGATTATGTTGTCTATGTCAATTATGTTGTATAAGTCAATTATGTTGTATAAGTCGATTATGTTGTCTATGTCGATTATGTTGTATAAGTCGATTATGTAGTCTATGTCGATTACGTTGTCTATGTCGATTATGTAGTCTATGTCGATTATGTTGTCTATGTCGATTATGTAGTCTATGTTGATTATGTAGTCTATGTCGATTATGTTGTCTATGTCGATTATGTTGTCTAAGTCGATTATGTTGTATAAGTCGATTATGTAGTCTATGTCGATTATGTTGTCTATGTCGATTATGTAGTCTATGTCGATTATATAGTCTATGTCGATTATGTTGTCTATGTCGATTATGTAGTCTATGTCGATTATGTTGTTTATGTCGATTATGTTGTTTATGTCGATTATGTTGTTTATGTCGATTATGTTGTCTAAGTCGATTATATTGTCTAAGTCGAGTATGTTGTATAAGTCGATTATGTTGTCTTAGTCGATTTGTTCATGTGTCGGTTCTAGTCGAAGTTGATTTAATGATATCATTGATTATGGAGGTTAAAGCAACACATCCACGTTTGAACTTTTTTAAAAAGTATTTTAATTAAGTTATGAGCACATTTCTTATACAAAAATATAATAAATGAGCTAAATGTGTGCATATTAACACGACTCCAAACGCTTTAAAATTGTAAAAAAAAGATGCCCAAGTTACAAAGCGTGACAAACGCGTTATAAAATATTTTTAGTCGCCGAGGATCCCACTTAGCCTCGAATTGAATTATGCAAGTGTGCGTATACGTTACACCCGTTTCCTGTTTCCTGTTTTAAATGCTGTTTACATTTTAACACGAGGGAATTTATCTGATGAAAGAACGACTACAGCTCGGTATAACTGTTTGGAACAATGTAATAGCCTGTGTTATATGTGAAATGAGCGTGAAGTTCAGCCGACTGAAAGAGTTCGTCGTGACATGACAGGTATGCAGTACGCTACACACGAAAACGTGTAGATGTTTTTTTTTTATTATTATGATTTTAATTAGTTACCTGTTTTCGATCACTTAGAATCTCTGTTAGATAGATCAGTACAAAAGAATGTCGACACTCATTGCTTGTATAAAATGTTTAAATAATTATCTACCAAACAATAACAAATACATGTACATTACCTTGACCATTCACGCTAGAGCACAGTGTCGGACACAAAAATGACGTAACCGATTTCAATCACCTGACTGAATGAAATGTGTCAAACTAAAACGACATGAGGCTATAGAAGTGCATATACATGAAATTAAAACACTAATGTAAAAGATTTTTTTTAATTTATGTAAACTTTATTAGTGCATCTTTACATGCTAGATATGCGCAAAATGTGCACTTCTGCACAATTCAGTCCATTTGTAACCCACTGTATTCCTTTGGTAACTGAGGTCACTTGTTATATGTCTTTGGTAACCTAGAAAAAACATAAATGCTACACATATTGTAGTTAAAATTAGAAATAAACATGTCTATCTATCTCTGGTTACTTCGTTATCCTTCTTTGTGTTTGGTAACTAAAGGTTACTCTAGGTTACTACAGCAAATCTACGAAATCAGTGAAAAAAACATGTCCCTTTTTCTGGTTACTTGGTTACCCTTCTCTGTCTTTGGTAACTGAAAGTTACTCCAGGTTACTGCAGCAAATCTACCAAATAACTAAAGAAATTTAGAAAAACACATGTCTCTATTTCTGGTAACTTGGTTTCCCTTCTTTGTATTTGGTAACTTAATGTTACTCCAGGTTACTGCAGTAAATCTACAAAATCATATATAAGAAATATTGAAAAAACATGTCTCTTGTTCTGGTTATTGGTTACCCTTCTTTGTCTTTGGTAACTGAAAGTTACTCCAGGTTACTGCAACAAATCTACAAAATCACTTAAGAAATTTAGAAAAACACATGTCTCTATTTCTGGCTTCTTTGTCTTTGGTAACTGAAGGTTACTTCAGGTTACTGCATCAAATCTACAAAATCAATTATGAAAGACTGAAAAAAAAACATGTCTCTTTCTCTGGTTACCTGGTTACCCTTCTTTGTCTTTGGTAACTGGAGGTTACTTCAGGTTACTGCATCAAATATACAAAATCAATTAAGAAATACTGGGGAAAAAAACATGTCTCTTTTTCTGGTTACCCTTCTTTGTCTTTGGTAACTGAATTTTACTCCAGGTTACTACAGCAATTCTACAAAATCACTTAAAAATTTAGAAAAAAACATGTCTATATTTCTGGCTACTTGGTTACCCCCTTCTTTGTCTTTGGTAACTGAAGGTTACTTCAGATTACAGCAGCAAATCTACATAATCATGTTTAAGAAATATTGAAAAAATAATGTAATAATATTTCTTGTTACTTGGTTACCCTTCTTTGTCTTTGGTTACTCCAGGTTACTGCAGCAAATCTACACAATCATTATATAAGAAATATTGAAAAAAACATGTCTCTATTTCTGGTTACTTGGTTACCCTTCTTTGTCATTGGTAACTAAAGGTTACTCCAGGTTACTGCAGCAAATCTACACAAGCATTATACAGTAGAACTTTGTTGGCTTAAACACAGATGGCTGGAACACCACACATGGCTCGAACCACTTATCTGGTCCTGGCCGAAATACTTTTTAAATTCTATTATTTTACTTTCGATGGCTAGAATACCGATTTCTGGAAGAGTCAAACTAGAAATTAGGTTCAGCCAACATATTTACCTGTATTTTTACACTCTTCGTTCAAACTATATTGTTCAGTCCCGTCGGATTCGATTTATCGAAGTTCTACTGTATTCATCTGTATATACTTTGTATAAGTTCTATCATTCCGATACAACTCAGGAAATTAATATATGATTTGCACTTGCTGTCTAAGATCTGCCAAATATAATGGTTTTCAACCATTTACAAGAGTTATGCACCTTTTCCAACACAGGAACAAAAATAGTCTAAACATATGCTATGGTAATATAACATTACATAATAAGTATATATACTTTTCAGAAATAGTTTCAAGTGAACATTGTATCGTGTCTCTTTAAAGTCCTTTATCAAGCTTATAAATGTGAATGGCTGATATAATACGCAGCAGATTTACAAATCTTTTTGGTTTTTATCTAAAGCTTTATATTCCTTCTAGAGTTTCATGTTTAAAGTAAACACTAAAACATTCACAAAATATTATATGTTAATACGCTATTGAAACACGCGATATGTTTTAAAATAGATATACTAGCGGAAAAAAGAAACTGTGCAAGGGTATAATATGCTATACGTTAGGAGATATATAAGAAATTGCAAACAAATTTTCAACAGGGTTTTATCTGATCTTTATTTAACACCAGCTCAATTGATATGGTTATTATATCAGCAGCGTCTTGGATAGAGATCAGTTTTCAGAGACGTTCTCTAAACAAAGTTTATCTCATCAATACCGTGTGTGTCCACCATTGCAATCGATGCATGCTTGGCAACGACGCCTCATTGATGCGACAAGTGTGCTGAAAAATGCCTGGGGAATACCATTCCAGATTCTCACAAGCGCACGTGACAGGTCAGGTAACGTCAACGGCTTTTGGAGGCGACGTAAGCGACGCTGCATCACATCCCACACGTGTTCTATAGGCGACATATCCGGTGACATTGCAGGCCAGTGCAGCACACATTCACATTGTTATGGATCAAGAAGTCGGTGACGACCTGCGCGACGTGCAGGCGAACGTTATCATGTTGCAGCGTGGCGTTACGTTGCTGCACAAATGGAAGGACGTGAGGCCGTATGATTTCGTCACGGTATCTGATGCCTGTAAGTATGCCGTCCACAACCATAAGAGCTATTCTGCCACGGTATGAGATGCCACCCCACACCATGACACTACCTCCGCCGAATGGACGTCGTTGAATCACACAACTGTCATGGAAACGTTCACCAACACGACAATACACTCTAGAACGACCGTGGCTGCTGTCGAGATGAAACCTGGACTCATCCGTGAAAAGAACACGTGCCCAGTTCTGTTGCGTGAAGTGTATGTGTCGTCTACACCAGGCAAAACGTGCTACACAATGACGTTGCTGGAGAACAGGACGTATGGCTGGACGTCGTGGACGTATGCCTCATTCAAGCAATCGATTACGTACCGTTCGGGGACTAATTCTTCTAAGGCCAGGAATACTTCTAGCCGTCAAAGTAGCAGTTATGAGTCGTTCACGGAGATGAACGACCCGGATGTACGTTTTCTGGCGATTAGACGTTACGCGTGAGCGTCCTGACCGAGGCCGGTCTCTGATGGTCCCAAACTGTTGGTACCGTCTCCACAAGGCGTTTACAGTATTTCGGTGCACACCAAATTGTCTGGCAACGTCAGTATGACGTACACCAGCTTCAATCATGCCTACGGCGCGGCATCTGTCAGTTTCATTCAACCTTGGTATGGCGTATCAAAGACGTTTTTCAGAATTATGCTGGTTTTGTGTCTCTTTTCCTGGTTACTTGTTTACCCTTCTTTGTCTTTGGTAACATAAGGTTACTCCAGGTTACTGCAGCAAATCTACAAAATCATTATATAAGAAATATTGAATTGATTGATTGATTAAATATTTAGCGTCATTTTTATGAAATCAGTTAACATAACCACTGTTTCCTGGGATCCTGAAAGGTTAACCAGTACTCGAGCACACTTCATCTCCGCAAGTAGCTGATAACTTTCTTTTCTATTTGAATTAGCTATGAGAGACGAATGATAATGAGACACAATGTTGTATATCAATCAATCTCTGGAAGGTATCACAAAAATATTGAATTTAAAAAAAAACTGGTAAAGGTATACTTTCTCCCCCCCCCCCCAACCCCCCCCCCCCCCCCACCCCATCCCCTTTATAATTGCATGTCTTGAACCAGTGAATAATTTGAGCTGATACACTTGCTGCATTTTTTTTCACTGTGTTTTGGATATAAATGTTACATTGGAACCCTATGGGAAATGTAAAAGTGATGCGAGACGTCAAGGGACCTTTTGCGATCGCCTTTTGTCCGTCTTGCGTCGTCCGTTGTGTGAATTGCATGTACCTGTGTCTTGCGGTTTGACCCTGGGGTGGGGCCTAAAAAAATTGATGTGTCACAATTCACATTTTTGTTTTCTTCTCAAAAACAGTAAGCTCAATTGTAATGAAATGTTGCATGCAACTATGCCCGGTGGTATCCGGACAAAAGCCCCTTTGTAAAAAAATGTACACGTGGACAAAAAACCCTTGGTAGATTTTAGGAGATATACAAAAGCTCCTTTGTCGAATAGAAGCTATGGTACCTAAAGGTGAATCAGAATTGTGAATTGCATGGTCCCCACTCCACTGGGACCTTGGAGGTGTGACCAAAACAGTCAAATTCAAGATAAACTTTGAAAATCTTCTTCTTACTACTTTTATATAGGAAGCACTGGGAAACAAATGGTGAGCATGATTATGGACATATATGGGTCCTTTATAAAAATTGTGAATTGTATGCATATTAAAACACAAAAGTAATTTTCTTTTTAAGACATTTTAATGATACCTCTACTTTGTAATGGGGAAAAGTAAATTAAAACCTGTGTTTATTTATATTTTCATAAATATATGAAAATTTACCAAAGTAAAGCTTATTTTCTTACTTATAATGCTTTGTTATTGTATGTTATTCAACAACATAGTTTTGTTTTTACTGTTAAAATAGTGTATTTGTGAGAAAAACAATGTTCCCCTTATATACTGTTTTTCTAAGTTTATACCACCAATGTCACTGTTTTTACAGTATTTTATGTTAGTAGTTAAGAGATATGAATAGTTTATAAACAATCGAAACAAAATAAATATTGAACATCATTTAGATTTTAGATTTTTTTTACTAACGTATTATGAAAGTGGAGAGATTTTGTTCTTAAAGTGAATACATGTATATCAGGATTTAAAAAAAAAACATAATAATAATGAAATTGTCTATAAACATTTTTGTATGCCCTCTGACTCCATTTTGCCAAATAGGTATATATTTAAACATGCCAAAAATATATATTGAAAAGCGATTTTGATAATGTGCCTAGGTTAGACAAAAATAGATTTCTTTCTTTAAATTGCAAATGTTTTGTAATGTATTAAATGTCACGTTATTTCATTTTGATTTCAATTTGATCCGTAATACAGGCTTACATGTAGCGGTAGTTAAAATTGTTCATCTTAGAAAAAGTCCGAATGACGATGTGAAGCTTGTCAAGCAGTATTTAAGAAATGTCTATTTTTAGAATTGGGATTTCGTTTCAGGTTTATCACTCCAATTTAGGCATTGAGTTTGTCGTTTTTGGTGGATTTGGATTTATATGATATTATTAGATGTTTTTTATCCATTTTAAAATTCAGACATTTATATAAATACCGTTTTTCCCCGATATACTCTTTTTAAATTGGATGTTTAGTGTCACTTTGAAACGGAGGTTTCAAAAAGGGGACTGACATTACATGAATTTTATATGCCCACTGACTCCATTTTGCCAAAAGAATATAATATTTAAACATGCCGAAAATATATATTGAAAAGGGATTTCCTAAAGTGCCTATTGTTAGACAAATATAGATTTCCTGCTTAAAATTGCAAATATTTTGTGATGTATTCAATGTGTCACATTATCCATTTTAAAATTCAGGCATTTAATATATAATTATAATACTGTTTTTCCCTGATATACCTATCCTTTTAAATTAACTGTTTAGTGTCACTTTGAAACGGAAGTTTCAAAAAGTGGACTGACATTGTAACATGATTTTTAAGTTGCAAGTGACCTTTTGGGGGACACTCAAAATCCCTATGGTCAAAATCCTCCTAATTGACTAAAAATGTTGACGTAAGTATTTAGCCAAAAGATGATGTAATGTTACATACATCCTATCATAAACTTTGGGGTGATTTATGCAAATGAGAGTACAGTATGAACGCACAGGTGGAAGGGTTTATGTTTTACCACATGGTGTGAATGTAGTATTGGGGGAGATTGGAAAACTCAGCAGGTGGTCAGTAGCATACACATTGCAATATTTTATCTGTAGACATTGTATTATGTGACACTATCCCAAAAGGTGAGAAATTCATATTTGTCCAATAGTCAAAGAATTATTATTATTGGCATCGACTTAATATGTCTGTTATTTGTAATAATGTCGAAATGGGGTAATTGTAGGTAAAATGTACACACTATATAATTAACAAATTGTTATGTAAAAAATACCATTCAACCATGCATTAACGTTTACATTAAAAGGGCATATGAAATCAAAATCGTATCATGTGGTCATTTGTTAATGAGAAAGAAACAGATAAAATAAGGTCCTCCGAGACAAAAAAAGCTATTTTAGGTATTTTCAATATTATTTTAATAGTCTCTCTCAACCCATTGCCGGGCCCGATTAGCTCATTCGTTAGCGGGTCTGACTATCAATCCAGGGGTCTTGAGTTCGAATCCCCGCCCGGCCAAAATCTCAGTGATGGTTGATATACGACAATGCATCTCATTATCATTCGTCTCACACCGCTGATTTAAGTGGGAAAGTTATCAGTTATCATTGAAGTTGTCTTAATCAAGCTAATGGGGTATTTTAATATTTTACAAATTCAATCATGCTTGCTTTTATAATGAATGAATGATAAAATGTCCGACACATGACATTTGGGTTGCAGGTTTGATCCCAGGTACATGACCTGTGACCTTTATCCCCCTTTCTGGGTGAAAGTTTCATAATTATGATTTTGTTGCTGAGATGTATTCTTGTTTGTCTGTATTTCAAAACATTTTTTTTATTATTTTAAAAAGTAAACTGACTGTTTCAGAAAATTAAGTAACCACGTTGCCCGAGAATCATATCATCACTGTCTGACAACAACAATGCCACTGTGCCTGGGAACTGTATTTAATGGTGTCTGAGAATTACAATCGCCATGTTATATAGTCACATGCAGTTTCTGAGATTGTATTTTCACTGTGCCTGAGAATAATAATATCACTGCCAGTAAATATCTGAATATATCTATGTATCCACATAGTGTAAGAATGTACTCGAGTCTGTTTCTGAGAATTACTTGCTCCCAAATTTTCTTAAACAGACCCTATGTAGAAGCCGACAATCATTATATGTGCAGTGACAATCGGTGGTTACGTTATGCTGGTTTCATGTTATTGCTTATATAATATGCAATTATACAAGAGCACCGCAAGCGGGTGCAGACGCTCGTCTTTTTTCCAAATCTATTACGTAACTATTCTAGCCTTGTCGATCACAGAACAGTATATTATAATGTACCATCAGAAAAACAAATATATCTATATGAATGAAAGCATCTTTCATATTAGCAAAATAGTAGATACATGTATGTGCAAGTAGGACTATTAGGGCAGAATATTATGGAACGCCGAACACGACTTTGATGGTTAATTTTCGTTATGATGTGGTCCGATGACATTATGCTGTGGTTACTTTTCATTCGGATGTGGTCACTTTACATCATGATGTAGTTCGATGTCATTCTGTTGTGGTTCGATGTCATTCTGAGGTGGTCATATTACATTATGATGTAGTTCGATGTCATTCTGTTGTAGTGCGATGTCATTCTGTTGTGGTTCGATGTCATTCTGATGTGGTCATATTACATTATGATGTAGTTCGATGTCATTCTGTTATGGTTCGATGTCATTCTGTTGTGGTTCGATGTCATTCTGATGTGGTCATTTTACATTATGATGTAGTTCGATGTCATTCTGTTATGGTTCGATGTCATTCTGTTGTGGTTCGATGTCATTCTGATGTGGTCATATTACATTATGATGTAGTTCGATGTCATTCTGTTATGGTTCGATGTCATTCTGTTGTGGTTCGATGTCATTCTGATGTGGTCATATTACATTATGTTGTTCGATGTCATTCTGTTGTGATTCGATGTCTTTCTGATGTGGTCATTTTACATTTTTATGTAGTTCAATGTCATTCTGTTGTGGTTTGATGCCATTCTGATGTATTCATTTTTCATTTTGATGTAGTTCGATGTCATTCTGTTATGGTTCGATGTCATTCTGTTGTGGTTCGATGTCATTCTGATGTGGTCATTTTACATTATGATGTAGTTCGATGTCATTCTGTTATGGTTCGATGTCATTCTGTTGTGGTTCGATGCCGTTCTGATGTGGTCATATTACATTATGATGTAGTTCGATGTCATTCTGTTATGGTTCGATGTCATTCTGTTGTGGTTTGATGTCATTCTGATGTGGTCATATTACATTATGATGTAGTTCGATGTCATTCTGTTATGGTTCGATGTCATTCTGTTGTAGTTCGATGTCATTCTGTTGTGATTCGATGTCATTCTGTTGTGGTTCGATTTCATTCTGATGTGATCATTTTACATTTTTATGTAGTTCAATGTCATTCTGTTGTGGTTCGATGCCATTCTGATGTATTCATTTTTCATTTTGATGTAGTTCGATGTCATTCTGAATTGGTTCGATGTCATTCTGTTACGGTTCGATGTCATTCTGATGTGGTTATTTTACATTATGATGTAGTTTGATGTCATTCTGTTGTGGTTCGATGTCATCCTGTTGTGGTTCGATGTCATTCTGATGTGGTCATATTACATGATGATGTAGTTCGATGTCATTCTGTTGTGGTCCGATGTCATTCTGTTGTGGTTCAATGTCATTCTGATGTTGTCATATTACATGATGATGTAGTTGATGTCATTCTTTTGTGGTTCGATGTCATTCTGATGTGGTCATTTTACATTATGATGTAGTTCGATGTCATTCTGTTGTGGTTCGATATCATTCTGTTACGGTTCGATGTCATTCTGATGTGGTCATTTTACATTATGATGTAGTTCGATGTCATTCTGTTGTGGTTCGATGTCATTCTGATATGGTCATATTACATTATGATGTAGTTCAATGCCATTCTGTTGTGGTTCGATGTCATTCTGATGTGGTCATTTTACATTATGATGTAGTTCTATGTCATTCTGTTGTGGTTCGATGTCATTCTGATGTGGTCATTTTACATTATGAGGTGTTTCGATGTCATTCTGTCATAGTTATTTTACATTATGATGTTGTTCGATGTCACTCTGACGTGGTCATTTTACATTATGATGTAGTTCGATATCATTCTGTTATAGTCATTTTACATTATGATGTAGTTCGATGTCATTTTGATGTAGTTTGATGTCATTCTGATGTGGTTCGATGTCATTCTGATGAAGTTCGATGTCATTTTGATGTGGTTCGATGTCATTCTGATGAAGTTCGATGTCATTCTGATGTGGTCATTTTACATTTTGATGTGGTTACATTCCATTCTGATGTGGTCACTTGACAATAGGGCAGAATATTGTGGAACGCCGAACACGACTTTGATGGTTAATTTTCGTTATGATGTGGTCCGATGACATTATGCTGTGGTTACTTTTCATTCGGATGTGGTCACTTTACATTATGATGTAGTTCAATGCCATTCTGTTGTGGTTCGATGTCATTCTGATGTGGTCATTTTACATTATGATGTAGTTCGATGTCATTCTGTTGTGGTTCGATGTCATTCTGATGTGGTCATTTTACATTATGAGGTGTTTCGATGTCATTCTGTCATAGTTATTTTACATTATGATGTTGTTCGATGTCACTCTGACGTGGTCATTTTACATTATGATGTAGTTCGATATCATTCTGTTATAGTCATTTTACATTATGATGTAGTTCGATGTCATTTTGATGTAGTTTGATGTCATTCTGATGTGGTTCCATGTCATTCTGATGAAGTTCGATGTCATTTTGATGTGGTTCGATGTCATTCTGATGAAGTTCGATGTCATTCTGATGTGGTTCGATGTCATTCTGATTTGGTCATTTTACATTTTGATGTGGTTACATTCCATTCTGATGTGGTCACTTGACAATATGATGTGGTTACCTGTCATTTGGCGGTAGTAACTTGTCATTCGACTGTGTTATTTTGTCATTCGGCAGTTGTTACTTGTCATTCGGCAATGGTTGTTTGCCTTTTGGCAGTGGTTACTTGATATTCGGCAGTGGTTACCTGTCATTCGGCAGTGGTTGTTTATCATTCGTCAGTGGTAACTTGTCTTTAGGCAGTGATAATTTGTCATTCGGCAGTCGTAACTTGTCATTCGGCAGTTGTTACTTGTCATAAGGCAGTGGTTAATTGTCATTCTGCAGTTATAACTTGTCATTTGGCAGTGGAAACTTGTCATTCGTCAGTAGTTACATGTCATTAGGCAGTGGTAGCTTGTCATTCGGCAGTGGTTACTTGTCATTCGGCAGTTGTTACTTGTTTTTCGGCAGTGATGTATTATATGCGCCATCTAGCGTCTATTATCCAACTAATCACAGATATCAAAATGGCGTCAATGGCAGAAATCCTAAGTTTTGTTAAAGTATCGGATGAAACTCGTACACGTTTCATAGAAGAAGACGTAAGTATCTTCCTATGTATTTTAGTTTGGCAGCTCAATTCGATCGGGTGGTGAAGCTATCTGCAAGTAAACGACTGAATGTGACGGGTCATTTCACCCTTCGTTCATTTCGCCTAGTCTTGTGTTACATGGAGATACGTATTTCCATATAATTATACGTTCATATGTGTAAAATTAATTTCATGCATGAAAATGACGAAACAGGATTTCAACATTGCCGTGTGTCCCTTTTAACATGAGATACTGTTTTAATTCTTTTTTACCATACTCACCATATAAACAGGTGTATCTTACTTTCCATGTACAAATAAACAACTACTCATCATGTACAAACATACCCTACTTAACATGTGCATACATATACATTAATCACAATGTGCATACATATACCCTACTCACAATGTACATTCATATACCCTACAAACAATGTACATACATATACCGTACTCACCATGAGCATACATATACACTACTCACAATATGCATACATATACCCTACTCACAATGTACATACATATACCCTAATCACCATGGTCATACATATAACCTACAAACAATGTGCATACATATACCCTACTCACCATGTGCATACATATACCCTACAAACAATGTGCATACATATACCTTACTCACCATGTGCATACATATACCCTACTCACAATGTACATACATTACTCTTCTCACGATGTGCATACATATACCCTACTCACCATGTGCATACACATACACTACTCACAATGTGCATACATATACCCTACTCACCATGTGCATACATATACTCTACTCACCATTTGCATACATATACCCTTCTCACCATGTGCATACATATACACTACTCACAATGTGCATACATATACCCTACTCACCATGTGCATACATATACCCTACTCACCATTTGCATACATATACCCTTCTCACCATGTGCATACATATACCCTACTCACAATGTGCATACATATACCCTACAAACAATGTGCATACATATACCCTTCTCACCATGTGCATACATATACCCTACTCACAATGTGCATACATATACCCTACAAACAATGTGCATACATATACCCTAATCAAAATGTGCATTCATATACCCTAAAACAATGTATATACATATACCGTACTCACCATGTGCATACATATACCCTACTCACGATATGCATACATAAACCCTACTTACAATGTACATACATATACCCTATTCACCATGGTCATACATATACCCTACAAACAATGTGTATACATATACCCTACTCACCATGTTCATA
Source organism: Panopea generosa (assembly GCA_029582155.1). NCBI lineage: Eukaryota > Metazoa > Mollusca > Bivalvia > Adapedonta > Hiatellidae > Panopea > Panopea generosa. The sequence goes on along the minus strand of CM055904.1, from coordinate 23,267,805 downwards.
CATATACCCTACTCACAATGTACATACATTACCCTTCTCACCATGTGCATACATATACCCTACTCACCATGTGCATACATATACACTACTCACAATGTGCATACGTATACCCTACTCACCATGTGCATACGTATACCCTACTCACCATGTGCATACATATACCCTTCTCACCATGTGCATACATATACCCTACTCACAATGTGCATACATATACCCTACAAACAATGTGCATACATATACCCTTCTCACCATGTGCATACATATACCCTACTCACAATGTGCATACATATACCTTTCAAACAATGTGCATACATATACCTTACTCACCATGTGCATACATATACCCTACTCACAACGTGCATACATATACCCTACAAAAAATGTGCATACATATACCCTACAAACAATGTGCATACATATACCCTTCTCACCATGTGCATACATATACCCTACTCACAATGTACATTAATATACCCTACTCACCATGTGCATACATATACCCTATTCACAATGTGCATACATATAACCTACTCACCATGAGCATACATATACCCTACTCACAATATACACACATATACCCTTCTCACCATGTGCATACATACACCCTACTCACAATGTGCATACATATACCCTACAAACAATGTGCCTACATTTATCCTACTCACAATGTGCATACATATACCCTACAAACAATGTGCATACATATACCCTACTCACCATGAACATACATATACCCTTTTCACCATATGCATACATATACCCTTCTCACCATATGCATACATATACCCTACTCACCATGTGCAATCATATACCCTACAAACAATGTGCATACATATACCCTACTCACCATATGGATACATATACTCTTCTCACCATGTGCATACATATACCCTTCTCACCATGTGCATACATATACCCTACTCACCATGTACATACATATACCCTACAAACAATGTGCATACATATACCCTTCTCACCATGTGCATACACATACCTTACTCACCATGTGCATACATATACACTACTCACCATGTGCATACACATACCCTACTCACAATGTGCATACACATACCCTATTCACCATGTGCGTACATATACCCTTCTCACCATGTGCCTACATATACCCTTCTTACCATGTGCATACATATAACCTACTCACCATGTGCATACATATATCCTTCTCACCATGTGCATACATATACCCTACTCACAATGTGCATACATATACCCTTCTCACAATGTGCATACATATACCCTTCTCACAATGTGCATACATATACCCTACAAACAATGTACATACATATATACCGTACTCACAATGTGCATACATATACCCTTCTCATCATGTGCATACATATACCCTACAAACAATGTGCATACATATACCCTACTCACCATGTACATACATATACCCTACTCACAATGTGCATACATATACCCTACTCACCATGTGCATACATATACCCTACTCACAATGTGCATACATTTATCCTAATGACAATGTGCAAACATATACCCTTCTCACAATGTGCATACATACACCCTACAAACAATGTGCATACATACACCCTACAAACAATGTGCATACATATACCCTACTCACCATGTGCATACATATACCCTGCTCACAATGGGCATACATATACCGTACTCACAATGTGCATACATATAAACTACAAAAAATGTGCATACATATATCCTACTCACCATGTACATACGTATACCTTACTCACCATGTGCACACATATACTCTACTTACCATGTGCACACATATACCCTACTTACCATGTACACACGTATACCCTACTCATCATGTGCACACGTATACCCTACTCACCATGTACATACGTCTACCCTACTCCTCATAACCTACTCACCATGTACACACGTAAACCCTACTCAGCATGTATCCAGTGTACCCTACTCACCATGTACACATGCGTTCCATACTCCTTATATATAGATGCATGTTTACACCTACATACCATGTACAAAAATATATCCTACTTACCATGTACAGACATAGCACCCCCATTTTCCATTTAATCTAAACCAGACTTGCACAGCGGTTATATAACCACAATATCTCACACATGTTCCTCAACCAGTAAGATACGACCACAAATGCCTCCGCCTCAGGGCTTATATGTACATTTTAGGCAAAACTTTTTAAAAACATTTTCTCTAAAATTTCAAGGCATATTCCTTAGATATTTTACAAGTAGCATTGCATGGTGGTCTTTAGCAGTTATGCTGAAGTCGAGTCCCTGGGTTCAAATTTGGGACCGCCATGTGGGTCACTGTTTTACATAGTGCTATATAGAAAAACGTTTAAATTTTCTTATTTAATCTTAACCAAACTTGTACAGAAGTTAAAGACCACAAAATCTCGGACAAGTTCTTGAATAAACCTGATTGGACCACAAATGCCCCCTGCCACACTTGTTACAAGAACATTTTATGGGAAACATAAAAAATACTCAGGGGTCATTTATTAAGCAGGTAATTATAATGTCTGCTATTAGCAATATTTAACATCCCTACGAACTGTTCATAAAGTAATGAAGGTGCAGACAACGAATCGGAACTGAGACTTGGATGAGCGAATACACAAAGTGGACTAGGCATCTCTGCTTTTTGTTATCACCTCTTCTTCTGTGTTTCATTGCAATTACGTAAATACCTAGATCTGGCAATAGCTTATAGACAAAGTAAGTGTTTGTGTTAAAAGAAGAGCTAGCAGTAGCAAGGATAATGACTGCAAAGACAACAGTTGTAAATGTTTCATTTATAGTTTAAATATTTCATTCGCACAAGTTCTGCATTCACCATTCATTTGAAGTATACATTGTTTTGTTTTATTATCTGTTAAGCGTTTGACATCAAAGTATTTCTTGAAACGGACGATTCATACTTTTTCACAAATATAATTTTATTTTACGAAACCCACCAATTATATTTACAATGATTTTTTAAAATGGCTTTTAGATATATTTGTTCAACACTTAACAGATTCAAAATAAAAAAGATTATTTACATTTTACAAACTTTTAAAACAAACTTTCAACATTATGTAAAACTTTTTTCTACTAGAACATTTCGAAGTTTTACTATAAAATTACGAATATCTTCTCAAAGTTTAAGAATAGAAGCAGGAAGTCATTCCGGAGAAAGATCTGGCAGTAGCTTATAGACAAAGTTAGTGTTTGTGTTAAAAGAAGAGCTAGCAGCAGCAAGGATAATGACTGCAAAGACAACAATTGTAAATGTTTCATTTATAGTTTAAATATTTCATTCGCACTAGTTCTGCATTCAGCATTCATTTGAAGTACACATCGTTTTGTTTTATTAAGGCATTGTTTTGTATAATTAACATTCATCTTTGAATCGAAGCTTCGAATATATATCTGTTAAACGTTTGACATCAAAGCATTTCTTGAAACGGACGATTCATACTTTTTCATAAATATAATTTTATTTTTGAAATGTCCGTTTTCCAAGAGCACGAGTGCGAGAGACAGTTCGACACGTTAACCCGTCTGGTGTAGTAGGTCGATCTCTTAGACGTTTTAAAAGAAGATCTTACTATGTGAAGGGACCAAGCGAGTTGTGGCATATAGACGGGAATCACAAACTCATCAGGTCATTATAGAACTTCGTAATACATGCCTAAGCATATTTGAAATTGGTCAGTACATTATATCTGGGGAAATAGTAGTCTTTATATCACTTGCTTGAAATACGATCTTAACAAACACAACATAAGATACAGTGAATCTAGAATTAATATACAATTGATTATTGAAATTTCGGAATAAGTTGAGAACCGATCTAGTTGAGATCTAGAATCTAGTATCTTCTGTTGCTCTCGGTCTGACTAGAACCATTCTAGGTAATATGTACTCTCTCTCTCCAACACATGCTATTCACACATTCAGTTACCTAAAATAACTTTTCTTTATCTTTATTTATCGAAAATAATGAAATTCTTGGAAGTATGTTTGCACTATATTTTTGATGTGTTTGTACCAGGCATTTAAATTTTTTACCGACACTCAAAATTCAGCATGTCAACACTGGTGAGTTACTAACGAAACCCACCAATTATATTTACAATGATACTTAAAAACGGCTTTTACATATATTTGTTCAACACTTAACAGATTCAAAATAAAAAAGATTATTAACATTATACAAACTTTCAAAACAAACTTTCAACATTATGTAGAACTTTGTTCTACTAAGTTTTACTATAAAATTACGAATATTTTCTCAAAGTTTAAGAATAGAAGCAAGAAGTCATTCGGAAGAAAGACTTGAAAGACACAAAATGGTTTTTCAAATGTACGATAGTGTTGAAATTAAAGACGAATTTCCTTTTTTGTTTTAATATACACCTGGACAATAGTTAAGCACCCCCTGGAATTTTGACAATGAATGACAACACAAATGCTGTCATGAGATGACTGACAAATTGAGCTTAGAAAAAATAATGTGACGTGTAGCAATATCCTTTTAACAATCAAAACCTTTCATGGCTATCAGTTTCAGCGATCAAATGCTTGCACGGTTATCAGTTTAGTGTACCTTTTAATCAAAACATCGAAACACAAGCACAAGTGTTGTTTCTTTACTAAAATATGCATGTTTTAAGTATGATGCTGCAGAGTTAAAAATACGTTTTTTACTTAAAATGACGGGAATTTCCCTATCATGACATTCTGAGACACAATCGTAAGTAAAGTGTATAGTCGCCTTGTGCTCGGATGACAGCTTCAACTCACCTCCCCATACCTTCAATAAGACGTCGGATCCGGTTCTGGGGTAAATTGTACAATTATTGTTGCATAAATTGTGCCTGTTTTTGCAGATTTGGGATGGCTACTTTTTATTTTATTTTTTATATATCATAAAAATTCAATTTGGGAAAAGAATAGGGGATGCTTACCTTTATCCAAAAGATGTTCCTAATAAATATCTTATAAATTTGTTCATCATCAACAAAATATTCCATCTTTTATAAAATATTGGAAACTTTGAATATATGTATAGATACATTCTAATTTACATGATTTTATGCTATTACAACATTAATAAGTTTGGATAAAAATATATGTATTGTTTAAATCAATTAAATTTTATTTTCTTCTTAAAACAAACAAATGAGTCAGAATGCAGGAGCAAAACCAAATGTTCACATCACAAAACATTACTAAAACATTTTATAAATGGAATATAGTGACACATGCTGCAGTCGATGGTTTCAGTCGGTTTCCGACATTTGTTCAGGCAAGCAACAACAGCAAGGCAATTACAGTATTTGAGTCGTTCCTTGGAGCAGTCCAGCGCCATGGTGTTCGAGTCCGTGCTGATGCAGGAGGTGAAACTGTTATAGTACGACGATTTATGGAATTGATGCGCGGTTTGGGTAAGATAATACCTTGTTTGCAAAATATTTTTAAGAACACTAATGTCTTGAAATGCAATATAAACATTTAATTTCAATTCGCCTCCCTATTTATATGTATATATAGAACGTGTTTAAACCATACAAAAACACTTGTCATGGTACCGTTAAGTTAGTACCTTTGTCCGTTTTCATATTCAACTATAACAACGAAAATTAAAAGGAAAATACTTTTCTATGGTGGCTGGTTTCTGCCATGTCGTGTCGTCGTTTTGGCGAGGCGCCGACACAACACGAAAACACTTTAATCGACAAAATTTATGAAATAATTTTTTTCAAAAAGTACCTAAACCATGGTATGAATTAAAAATATTAAGAAAAGATTATAAAACTGTTTAATTTTATATGTATATAGTGAAGCTAACAATCGTGGTACGAGTCCCCCTTTTTAGTCCGAGATAAAATTACTAAATTAAATGTACCGTTTCGAGGTTGACAAGCTTAACTCAGTAAGTCTTTCTTAATTGGTTTGATATCTTCCTATCATGTATTAATTTTTAGGAGTACTGTCTACATTTGAAACACATAACCGAATAAACAAGTACATATATAATTGTTTGAGTGTAAGTGTAAAATGATGTAAAGATAGGTTATGATGAATCTGGTTCCCGTTTGTACTGTATCAATTCAGACTTGCTGTTATAAAGCGGGGGCACAAACTAGCCACGATATTTGCTTTTCCATTAGTGGACTTATTGATACGGATTCAGCAATGTATTTCCCGATATAAGATACTGGATGAATGATAACTAGGATACATTGGTTTAAGGAATTAAATTCATTTGTTGGACAGTCATTAGATATCATAAAAATACATGCTTCGGTGTTCACTTACGTTCATGTTCGTTCATAGCTCATGCACGTTCGGCAAATGAAATTCATTCCTTAATTGTACCTTACATTGAACTTTGAGCATAATGTATGTTTTAGAAATGCTTTTTGAAGTTCGAAAACATTTGTTTCAAAAACGAAATTCTGTTGCAGATAGCAGCTGTTTTCTTATAGGGAGAGGTACCTATAATCAAAGGATAGAGGGATTTTAGAGAGACATATTTACGGGTGTTCTAAGCCAAAATCTACCAACAGTTCTTTAAAATGGAGGAACAAGGTATTCAACACGTGACAGCACTCCATAGCTTTTTTCTTCCAATTATAAATAGCAAGTTGTTGGAATGGCAAGAAGCTTGGGTTTTTCACAAGATACGAACAACTGGGAGATGCCCATATGAAATGTTGGCATTTGGATATGAAGCTGCTCACGATGATCTGTTATGTACAATTGACGTCAGTGAAACTCAGTAGTTAAAGTAATAATAACGACATGAAATGAAGTAAAATAATCTTCATAAACAGACATTACTAGATTATATTATTTTTTTATTATGATAAAAAGATATATGTGTCCGAAAATGTATTGGTATTCCTGAGTCAAGTTATAACTTTATGCATGAAGTCCAAAATGTTCAGTAAAAAAGCAATGAAAAAAGTAGTCGACGTGAACTGGTCAGTCGTACATAAAACGATAAAATAAAATGAATAATGATAAAGAATATATTATATTTACATTTTTGTTTGTAACATATTGTTAACGTCAGGATATAAACGTTTGTTCAAATTCCGAACTGTATGGCAACTGTTAAGTTATTAAGTACTTTTAATAGTTGCATTGAGCGCTTTAATTCAAAGTCTAATCTGCGTATAATTTGATACCTAATCACTAGATAGCAAAAACTAGCAATATATATAACTTCAACTTTCCGACTGGAAATGTCCATTGCTTAAAAATTCAATCAGGTCAATTTATTGCTTATATACAAACATTATCTAACACTATATTTATATGATAAAACTTATATTTTTTTGGTAAAAGATAATCTGTATTTATCGGATAATTTATAATTCAATGTTATCAAATGAACTATATAATTTCAGGACGCTTTGTTACAGATGCTAGAAGATGAAATGAGTCAACCAATATCCGCCCTATCAGCAGCATTGTTAACAGACATACAAAGACAAGAAATAACATATTACGCGCAATGCCAGACACTACCACTAATACATACGGTGCAGTTTTAGAAGTTCTAGGGTAGTTTTTTCACATACATAATTTACAGTACAGATATACTATGGGCCAAGCCCCGTCAGTGACCAAAGGCAACTGGTTGGGCGGATCCCGATTATAGGTAATGCATACGAGCTCGACTTTTATTTAAACTGTTCTGATTTATGTAAAGTACCATAGACTAAGTAGAATCCGTGTGACATCGTCCGACGCCTCTCTCACTGTGTTTGAATTGCGGGACCAGACAATATTAAAAATAAATATTAACATTTTTTCATTCACGGCATTTTACAATATTTACATTCGTAACATAACTCTTTCATTGAAACCACATAAAAATTGTCGTTCATTTGTTTTTATGAACGTATACCTATGAAAGATCATTTTGAACCTCGGACATACTTTTTGCTAAAATTAATCTTGTTTAAGACTTGCTGATTGATTTTTACGTCAAAACGTCATTTTGATGTCATGAAGCAACGGGTCACGTACAAGAGGGGTAACTTTTGCCGTTCAGACTTCTGATTCATCAACATTTTACTTTAATACTTAAACACGTTACTTAGTTTTGATTGGTTATTTATCTAGGATATAATCAATATCAATGAAATCGTATGCGGTTCTACCGGAACTAATCAAAAATCATAATCTCCTGGCTGTCTTTCATAGATTTAAGTTTTTAAGTATTCAAATATATATTTATGAAAAAGGAGCCCGCTGTTCGTAAACTTAAACTCAATTATACAACGCATAGTTTATCGGTGTTAGAATATTCGAACAGGACGTGGTGGTGTTAATCGAGTCCATTAAAATATAACGATGGTTAAATGAATGTGAGTTATGTTAACCATAATAACTACATTGTCTATGGACTTTTTTGCAGCTTTAAAGAAAATGTTACAAACATGACACTGGAGTATTACAAGCAATACAGGATTCCCCTACCGGTTTACAAAACATGACCTGCATTATTGTCTATCTACATGCTAAGTTTCACAAATGTAGCTTGGATATATTTTGTGTTACCAAAGGTTCTATGTTGTATCTGTAATTTTACCAATTATGTTGCCATAGCAACCATAACTTTTGTACGACTGACAAAAATCTAATGACCTGCATAAGCTCCTTATTGGCATGCGCAATACCAGAATATTAAGAACAGTTACAATTATTTTATGTTTATGTACAAACATATTGAAATGAGAAAGTGCTTCCTTTGGGTGACAAAAAAGAACACCCAATTTTATTTTTTTAATTTTTTTTTATTGTAAGCTAAAACTAAAATCTAGATTTAGAGAACCAGTTGAAAACAAATTTAGGTACAACCTGTGTGAAAGAATAGTTTGCTCATTTAAAAAATACACACACTGTAAAACACCGTAAAACAGGCTTTTAACCATCAATATTCCTGACCGTTTTTGAAACTTGTAGGGGGAATCATGAGCACTATGATGCTATTTGGTGTAGTTTGTATTTTCAATATTTAGATGACAATGTCAAGTAATATGCCCTAGCGATTTATAATTCATACTTTTTAAGTGTAATATAGATATGTGATTATTGTAACAATAGAAATATGTAAAACTTCTTGGATAAAGCTTTGTAACTGTGTAATAAATTATGTATGTGTTGATCATTAACAAAAATAAATTTAACATAAAAAGTTTTATAAGAGCCTGAATTGTTTTACTGGCTAGTTCCTAACAAAATACCAGAGTGTGCAGATATACTACATACTAATCTGATTTGTTTTCTGTTTGAATATTAAGCGTCATTTTGATGCAATCGGGGGCTAACAGACGATCAGTTAACCTAACTACTCTTTCCTGGGATACTGGAAGGTTAACCAGTACTCAAGCACACCCATCTCCGCTAATAACTGATAACTTTCTCACCTGAATCAGCGGTGCGAGACGAATGCCAATGAGACGCAATGTCGTATACTAATCTGAGATTGTATATGTGTCACATTTAAAGTTCAACAAACATGAAATCAAATAGGAAGAAAATACGGTGTTCCGTTTGGACCATCGCGTTTTTTATTTCTGAACCCCATACCACGAAAGTCGCAAGTCGAAACCACGATGGTGAAAGTCGAAATCACGATGGCGAAAATACGAAACTACGATGATGAAAACACGAAATCACGAAACTACGATGGTGAAAACGCGATGTAATTTCGACTTTCGACTTTCATCATCGTAGCTTCGACTTTCACCATCGTGGTTTCGACTTTCGACATCGTACTTTCGACTTTCATCATACGTGTCCAAACGAAACACCTTAAACAAATAAACTATGATACAGGAAAAATAAAAATAAAATTGCATATCAAAATTGGTTACGACTCTGTCACGAGTTGCAAATTCTTCAAACAGTAGCTCTATATTAAATGTACTAATATAAAAGTGTTTTGTTCATGAAAATAAAATGGAATTGAATCGGCTGCATTGTGAAAAACTGATATTTTATGAATTTAATAACCTCGATATCATTACAACAAAAGGAATAACTAAATGTTTTGTGAGTTCGTGAGGATACAATTCGAAACTGAAACACACGATAGTCATTGTGCGAGTTTTAACAAAAGTATATGGTGGTTAAACATAGATTGATTATCAATATTACAAAAACTATGACAGACTTAAACATATCATTACACAAAGTAAGCATATCAAATTTAGGTAGTATCTGATTTGTACTATGAAGTCTCAGCTTTCATTAAAGCTTTGATTTTTTTTTTAATAATGGAGCACAAAAAAAAATTGAACTTTTCACGCTTGTCTGTGCAAAAATCTCTGGTACAAGTTCTTGAAAGTCACATATGTTTTTTTTTGCACAATCAGGCGTGAATTTTAAAAATTCATTGTTTTTAAACCCGCGTTTAAATCAATCCAGTCGTATTTATTAGATGTAAAGGTAACACAATCTTATCTGTGTAATAGTTATTCTCTTATCACAGGAAATAAAATAAATCATTCAAAAATGCTATTAAAAATGATTTTGCACTAATATTACTAACTTTATAAAGGACAACGGCGAAAATCTTCTAAAAACACACAGCCAGTTGGCGCTGTTTACAAGAAACAGCGGTACTTTATTAAAACAAAGCTAAAAACGAAAACTGAGACTTTATAATACAATGTACAGATTATTGATAATTCATGCCAGATGTAAAAAAATCAGATAGAAACACCCCGAACTACCTTAAATGAAACAAAACATATTAGAAACATCAATACTTCTCCAAACTACAACAAAATAAATTTAAAAATTAAAAAATTGCACACCACATCAATAATGAAAATACACGAAAAAACTCGTTTATCACAAACTAAGGGGACTTTGTATAATTAGAATCATTCTGTAAAAGATCGTAATTGTTGAAGTCCTGGAGTCCAAATCAAACAAAAATAAAAGATGACCACACAACAACAGATTCTTTAACTGAAATGCCTTCATGTATAACTAATTGTCTTCTTTCGTTAACACTGAACTTGGTAAACACCTTATAAACATTTGAAAACAACATCCAATAACTTGTTATAATAACGAAAAGCTTCAGGGTTTTAATCTTTTTAATCATAACATATTGCTTTAATTGTTTAGCGGATAGATCGCCAATATTTACCATTCACTTATTAAAGGCCCATACTGATGATAAGATATTTGTTTGTTTGACTGGTTATCAAAATGTGGTTAGAATGATGTATCAAAAACCATTGTGGCCAAGTTTGTGGAATTTTGGGTTAAATGGATAACCTAGGTACATGTAATAGATCGCAAAAGTCAAAAGTTAATAGATGGAAGGACACATGGACTGACGACGCCACTATAAAGTTCCTTCCGTCTAAAGAGGACCTTGTAATAACAGACATAAAAAACTAACCTTCAGCACTTCTTACAAAGAGACAAACCTGGACCATAACCAGCTCCTCTAACCCACGCCTTTCGGAACCTTCGACGGAGTAGTTAGACTTCAAATGGGCTAACACCATTTCCGCTGTACAACTCCTTTTGTGCCACATCAACAGTGCATCGCCAAGTGCCGTGTTAGACTGTAACAGGGTTAATATCTAAATCAATGAAACGTGAATAATGCAATAAAAATTTGAACATATCTGAAATAATCGATTCCTTTATTTTGGTAAACCATTGGTAAAATAAATCAGTATTGTAGTGTATGTTGTTTTACGCCGTTTTTCAACAGTATTTCAATCATTTAACGGCAGTCAGCGAACTTAACCATTGTCCCTTGGATCCGTTAGGCAGTGAACCAGCACTAGACACAACTTCGGTGTCTCTTTCTAATACTTGATTAAAACTTTTTTCTTTGTGAATTTCCCAAGCATAACGCGAACATGAATTAAAAACGGCTGCGCGCACAAATAGTTTGGAGAAGCTAACATTTTCGTTACATATATTATATAATTAAGAAATAGCTCGTAAAACGTACTACAATTGAATAATGTGTTCGAAAATAATGATCTCCTTGTTAAACATATATATTCAACTTGTTAACTATATGAATAGAGGAGCTCTTGTACTCGTTCCTGCGTTAACTTTTGGATGTAAGCTGTTCATAAGTGTGCATTGCTTGCCGTTATTAGAACTGAATTGAATGTTATTTTGATGAAACTTGGCATAAGTGTGCATGTTTACAATCTGAAGCAGTATGTATATCGGGCTCCTAACTTAAAAGCAACATTTCAGGTTGAAAAGGTTACATTTGCTTTTAAACTATGTGTTTTGGTGCAAGCTATTTATAAGTGTACATTCATTGCCGGTATGTGAGGGATACATTGCAAAAGTGTGCATATACATTAATAAACAATAACGGCAATTTCAAAAATATATGTAACTTCACAAGTGCTAGATTAAATAAAATAATGACTTAATTATTATATAACAAATAAAAGCAACTGTTTAAACTCGTTCCAGTTTGAAACGTCAATTATTTCTTTTCAACAGCACGCAATTTTGTCTCTTGTTACCCACATTGGAAAATGATTTGAAATTTTATTACGAGAACAGTGTTAACGGGACATGTTCGTAGTGCTCTGGCGCCGGTTATAGCCGCGAAAATGTTTTCGCTTCAAGAACAGCTAGTTAAAATGTCTCTGACATCTTCCATACATAATCGGAGGTGGGAAACTGATGGCCGCAAAACAAAGTATATTATCAATCATAACAAAGACTGTGACAGTGATGAGCCAAATTCAACATTTAAAAGGATTGTAAGTACAAAATATAGAAAATCACGTAGATGACATTTATATGAATGTAAGCATGAATATTAATATGGTACTCTAATACCTTTTTATGGCTTTTTTATGTATAAAAAAGTATTTCAGCCCAAAAATTCTACCAACATTAAGAAAGTCCCTTAATTATATATATGTCTTGTTACAAACTTTATTTGACTATCCATCCTTTATAACATGTTCTTACATTGTATGTATTCAGGCCTTCTCGAAGCTGGTCCGCCATTGGCTGAATCGTTGTTAATGCAAAATGCATCGCTGCCATGTTAATAAATGCATCTTTCTCGGTGAATGAAATACGGCCACCAAGGCCGTCAACAGACATACGCCAATTGCAATATGTGTCTAATGCGTCATTGAACTGTTCTTCATTTTCAGCATTTTGTATCTATAAAAACAATACTTTAGACTGTACTTTTCTTATCCACATACAGTCATCATGTTCGTATATTAAAGTTAAGATAAAGTCTGGCAAATGGTGGCGATTTAGTTTTAAGATAATTCAAATACATTATCATTAATTTCTGTTTCAAGAACTTAAGTACTTTATATATATCAATTAGTTTAAACATCAATACCACGTTAAAGCTGTGTCAGAATCTCTCATCTAATTCAGTCCGAACCGTACATGGCCGTCCAGTACATTCACATGCCTCGAGGTAAACCGCATACTAAGTAATCCGTCAATGCCGGCGAGAAAATTGTGACAGGAGGACCCTCTTGGATAATGATTGTACTTATTACTCGTCCGAGGAGATTGAACATCTTCTGCTGGTGCATGGCACAGTTTGACCTCAGTGTGACTGATCCGTCGTCAAGTTCTGAATAATGTTAAAGATATCAAGTGTTTAATGTTTTTATTATGGTCGGAGCGCCAGCTGGGACTTCTTACTTTAATATGTTCAATACATTCAAACTCCTCATCCGTGTTGCTGAGGTCTAAAGTGCTGAGACAAGTTTGTTCAAATATCATTCTGAATATATATTTTTTATATATATATATTATATTTATGATCGCACGTATACATGTTTAATCAATTAATAGACCACCATTAATAGACGATTTGTCATAACGATACTATACGAGAAGGCAATACAACTTTAGTATATGTTTACACCTAGCTAAATAGTTTTTATGTAGACAGAGATTTTGTTGTGAATTTATTCTATTTCAAAATAACATGAACAATTTCGATACATATGCTTAATAGATAGGAAACTGTCACGCTGAAATCTGTTCAGTCGTTTTATGTTTTGCTGGAAATCATTCATCTTTATAGAAAGTGTACCATTATGAAATCTCAACTATAAATATAAATAATCTATATAATGATAATAAATAAATAAATCACATTGATATTTTGTGTCCATAAAGTAATCATTTTTCAAATATCCTAGCTTCAGGAAAATAAATCTGACCGAAATGTTGAACACAAAAGAGATATAAGCAAACATTACACCCTTAATACCAACACCGAAAAGAAGCATAATTCTAAACAAATCACTCGGCCAAAACAAAGCCCGTAGTGGGCGAGTTCCTCTTAATCACTGTTTTCAGAATCTAATAAAAATTTACCCTGTAGCACTCCTGAGTTTTTAATCATGTCCCCAATCAAAAGTCGAAAAAACCTCTCTCCTTGGACCTCCCTGGTCGACTGCCTCTTCTTCCTCATCGCCAACAAAACAGACTGACAGAGGTCCATTGCTTGTAATCCGCCTTTTTGAGTTGAAGAAGTTTACTGCAGACTGCCAGAACCGAGACCTAGCCTAGATGTGCCTATCACCAAGGCATCTGCATGAGCGGCAATAATTCCATGCACTTCCGGTGATATAAGCGTATGTTTTCTCCTGCAGATAGTTACAATTGTCCTAAATACAAGTAAGGTGTCATTTTCTCCGGTAAACATATTTAGAATATTCATTTGGTTTGATACACAAACGGTACTTACTGGAGTCTACTATCAACCATACACAATGTAATTGTATACTAATAATAAATCCTGAGTTTCTTACAGCAAATAAACTGCGTTTTCATATTTTATATAAAAATAAAATTAAATGGAGCAGATAACTAAATATGTAGATATCTATGTTTGAAATAACAATCTCTATATAAAAATGACTTTCCTTGTCCACTATGACCTTACATGGGGCATGTTGTATGTTTTTATCATCTGCTTTTTCAAAGAAAGAAAACAGAATACACATATATTCTACCGTTGTACATTAAAATAAGTATAAGTTCTTTGTAAATATTTGTAATAATTATACCTATTAGATGTACATTCAGAATCATCTGGGAGATCATCCAAACTTTCCTGGATTGCTTTTGAAATAGCGTCATCCTCGACAAGTCCGGCTGGTCTACGTGAAAATAAGCATTCAGAAAAGTTAAAATTATTAAACAATGTATTTTCCTTTCAAAACAAATCTAATATACGTGAACCAAAGGGCTATTATATTCATTAAGGCTGATGTAATAATGTGTAGCCAAACACATTTTGCATTTGCTATTCTTGATTGTATACACCTGATTGCCAATACAAACGTACATACAGGAAAAGATTGTAATACCGCAACAACTGGATAAACTGCTGATGACATATTTTCAGTAAAGAAATCAATTCAGATCTTGTTCATGGTTCACTGATTTCGATTTTTTAACTTGTGAAGCATATATTTTATGCGCGAGAATTTGACAAAAGAGTTTAAAACAAAATATTTCTATCTAATAAAGAAGTAATTGAAATATAAAAGTATTGCGCATTTCAAGTATTTTGGTGTACATGCGTTTGTAATAACTATAAAATAAAGGGATGCTAACTTCTCAGGAAGATGAACTATTTTAAAGGAACTTGACAGGTGGATGGACGTGTCCGTACGAATGTACGCGCCGTTGCCAGAAGATATGGGCTTACACAACACACATGTGGGATTTTTAGGCGTACACAATATACATGTGGAATTTTGAGTGCAATTAAAGTAGCTTGTGAAGTGCAAACCTGTTGAGAGTGAGCTTGTTGGGTTGAAAGCTTCTGGGTATTCTTCTTCCTTTTCTTTTTAATGTTGGTTATTATTTTATTTTTAATTGAAAACATCTGTGTGTCATTAGGATTCGTTATTACCAAGTCGTATTATGTAAATTTTGATAAAAATGTATTTTAGCGAAGAATGTCGGTTTTCTAGTGCGAGTTTATTTATATGTATGTATTGTATCATCTGTTGTTCTTAAACTTTCGTAGGAGGTTTAAGGACAGATCATTAAAAAATATGATAATGCGTATTTATTTCATCCCATCTTTATTTTACTAGCATACATCAGCGGTGGATTCAGGGTTTTATGTTGGGGTGGTGGTGGGTGGGGGGGTGTATTTTCGCCAAATTGGGGCGGGGTAAATCATAATATTTTAGTTCAGCCATATGCAATTTAGGGCGTGGTTTGGGTGCTTAATACATTATATATAATATATATTAAGTATAGCTGGTAGGTTTAGTGGGTTCCCGAATTTTCAGTAAATTTAACTACAGTTCACCTGCTAATATTTTCATACTAGAGGTGCACGGGTTCTATTACTTATAGAAGAGAAATCATGTTTATGTATAATAACTCCAAATTGTATCTTATTGGAGAGAAACTTTATCAATGTTACTGCGATTCGTGCATTTTCTCGCGTAATGGAATGTTTATATTTTTTATATTTAACATACTCACTGATATTCATAAAAACTGTCGACATCAAGGTCAAATAATTGTACTATCTCATCTTGATAACTGAAATATAAACATGTGTATTTATATATAAAGAAATGTTAAATAAATTATGTTTACGAGAAGTAGCTAAACCGGTAAAGAATATCACAATTTTGCATTATTTCAGTTTTCAAACTCTACTCTATTTTGTATATTTATGGAAGGGCAACCAGGTCAAAATTCTATTCCGCTTGTTACTTATTCTGTTGTTGTTAAATACAACTGCATTTCTGTGTTTTTGTTAATCAAACCATACAATGCCGTAAGACCTGCGTTTTATTTAGGAATTTTAATTCCGCCATTACTTTGTTCGTCAGACTCGATAAAACAGTTGCGAAGTGCTTACTGTTACATGTGTAATATGCGGTTTCTGTTTGCCAATTCGCTTTCCGCTTAACGCTTAGCCGTATTCTGACAAACGTAATCCGACTGCGAAACTACAAATACCTGTTCGTCCAAGTTTTGCTAGCTCTGCCTTTAAACTGGTGCAATCTGCCATTGGACCTCACTTGATATAGAAAGATACAGTACTTTCTGCATTGTTAGGTCCATTTACTTGTGCAGTCCGGCATTGGACCTCACCTGATATCGAAAGATACAGTACTTTCTGCATTGTTAGGTCCATTTACTGGTGCAATCCGCCATTGGACCGCACCTGATATAGAAAGATAGAGTACTTTCTGCATTGTTGGGTCCATTTACAGGAGCAATCCGCCATTGGACCTTACCTGATATAGAAAGATACAGTACTTTCTGCCTTGTTAGATCAATTTACTGGTGCAATCCGCCATTGGACCAACCTGATTTAGAAATAAAGATACAGTACTATCTGCATTGTTAGATCCATTTTCTCGTGCAATAGATATGTATACACACGCAAAAAAATCACGCGAGGGGGCATGCCCCTGGACCCCACTGGTGCTGGCATGCACATAATTATTTTGGGCTAGCTACGTCCCTGAATTGGTGATACGTCATATTTTCGAAACCTATTTCTTAAACAAAAAAAATATTGTATTAACACAATGTCATTCCATGCGCTTTATTATTCATCCATAAAACACAATTGTAACGCGGATTGCAGTATCAAATCTTAGACTCTGGTAAGAGCAATCAACATTCTTGTATTCGTTATTTCGTTCTTTCGTTCTTTCGTTTGTTTGTTCCTTCCTTCCCTCCATTTTCATTGATGTGACAAATTTAAATTATTCAACTTAATGGCACTATATTTTATTTCCGCATATTATTCTGTAAACTTAAGAAAAAGAAAGATATATTCACCCTGCGTACAGATGTACCTTTATTAAAACGATTTGTTTAAACAAATAAACAGATAAACAGATACTCTGTTTTACTGCTATATACAACACATCTAAAGACCAATATTTGCAACTATTGATAGTTTAAACTTATTTATTTAATTTCGATTTTGAAACAAGTTCTTAGAACTAAGGCAAATCAAGCTCGAAGTCTTCCTGGTTATATAAATTAGAACCAGTACTAAGCATATGCGGAAAAGTGTATTGCTCAAGGACACCACTCAAAGCCGTGGCGGAGGATCGAACCCATGACCCTCCGATCATGGGGTGGTCATGGGTTCGGTGCTCTACCACTGGACCACGCTCTCCACAACTATTGATGAATATTGCAACTATTGATGAATATATATTGCCTGTGTCGCTCTATAAGTAAATACATTCAAACTATGGACACACCAAACATGCTTAAACAATATTAATCTACTGATATTCACACTTTGATAACGTGCACTTGTATAAACGGTTTCGTTTTTTAATGGGTTTGGATGTCATTTTCAACAAATAACAGGCTATAAATGACATACAAATATATCAGTTAGGAACCCCCTGATGTACACACATGAATCTAAGTAGAACCACTTTCCTTGTGAATGAACTGGTACATTTTCAAACATACTGTTATTGTTTAAGCTGGGCACGAAACCATGGTCGACGCAGTGAGAGCCTTATACCACTAGGCAGCTGGGCTCGAAACCATGGCCGGCGCAGTGAGAGCTTCAGACCCCTCGGCGGCTGAGCTCGAAACCATGGCCGGCGCAGTGAGAGTCTCATACCACTAGGCGGCTGAGCTCACAACCATGGCCGGCGCAGTGAGAGTCTCATACCACTAGGCGGCTGAGCTCACAACCATGGCCGGCGCAGTGAGAGCCTCAGACCACTCAGCGGCTGGGCTCGAAACCATGGCCGAAGCAGTGAGAGCCTCAGACCCCTCGGCGGCTGAGCTCGAAACCATGGCCGGCGAAGTGAGAGTCTTATACCACTAGGCAGCTGAGCTCACAACCATGACCGGCGCAGTGAGAGCCTCAGACCACTCAGCGGCTGGGCTCGATTCCATGGCCGAAGCAGTGAGAGCCTCAGACCACTCTGCGGCTGAGCTCGAAACCATGGCCGGCGCAGTGAGAGTCTTAGACCACTCGGCGGCTGAGCTCGAAACCATGGCAAACGCAGTGAGAGCCTCAGACCACTCGGTGGCTGAGCTCGAAACCATGGCCGGCGCAGTGAGGGTCTCAGACCACTCGGCGGCTGAGCTCGAAACCATGACCGGCGCACTGAGAGCCTCAGACCACTCGACGGCTGAGCTCGAAACCATGGCCGACGCAGTGAGAGCCTCAGATCACTCGGCGGCTGGGCTCGAAACCATGGCCGGCGCAGTCATGGAGAGCTTCAGACAACTCGGCGACTGAGCTCGAAACCATGGCCGGCGTAGTGAGAGCCTCGGACCACTCGGCGGCCGCCGGAACTCAACTTACTTTAATTGTCAACAATGATATAAGTTTTCTTTTAATCAACATCTGTGACAAAAACAATTTATGAAAACGTTTACCAGTTTAACAAGTATACTTAATAACAACCTCACCACATTCTTATTTGTATCTATATAATAATTATTTGAGATCTTATCTGACGTGTGTAAAGTTAGCGATCACAAACAGCCTGGTGTAAACGTTCCTTATTGCATATTTGATCATATCTCGAGAATGTCCATGAGATCTTAACTTACGTGTGCAAAGTTAGCAATCAAAAACGGCCCCGTGTAAGCTTGCTTATTGCATATTTGATCATATCTCCAGAATATCCATGAAATCTTAAGTTACGGGTGCAAAGTTAGCAATCCCAAACGGCCCCGTGTAAGCGTTGCTTATTGCATATTTGATCATATCTCCAGAATGTCGATGAGCTCTTAACTGACGTGTGTAAAGTTTGTGATCCCAAACGGCCCCGTGTAAGCGTTGCTTATTGCATATTTGATCATATCTCCAGAATGTCCATGAGATCTTAATTGACGTGTGTAAAGTTTGTGATCCCAAACGGCCCCGTGTAAGCGTTGCTTATTGCATATTTAATCATATCTCCAGAATGTCCATGAGATCTTAACTTACGTGTAAAAAGTTAGCAATCCCAAACGACCCTGTGTAAGCGTTGCTTATTGCATATTTGATCATATCTACATAATGCCGATGAGATCTTAACTGACGTGTGTAAAGTTAGCGATCCCAAACGGCCCCGTGAAAGCGTTGCTTATTGCATATTTGATCATATCTCCAGAATGTCTATGAAATCTTAACTTACCGGAGCAAAGTTAGCGATTCCAAACGGCCACATGTAAGCTTTTCTTATTGCATATTTAATCATATCTCTAGAATGTCCATGAGATCTTAACTGTCGTGTGCAAAGTTAGCGATCCCAAACGGCACGTGTAAGCGTTGCTTATTGCATATTTGATCATATCTACATGAATGTCGATGAGATCATAACTGACGTGTGTAAAGTTAGCGATCCCAAACGGCCCCGTCGTGTAAGCGTTGTTTATTGCATATTTGATCATATCTCCAGAATGTCCATGGAATCTTAACTGACGTGTGTAAAGTTAGCGACCTCAAACGGCGCCGCGTAAGCGTTGCTTATTGCATATTTGATCATATCTCCAGAATGTCCATGAGATCTTAACTTACGGGAGCAATGTTAGCGATCCCAAACGGCCCCGTGTAAGCGTTGCTTATTGCATAATTGATCATATCTTCAGAATGCCGATGAGATCTTAACTGAAGTGTGGAAATTTAGCGATCCCAAACGGTCCCGTGTAAGCGTTGTTTATTGCAAATTTGATGATATCTCCAGAATGTTCATGAGATCTTAACTTACGTGTGCAAAGTTAGCGATCCCAAACGGCACCTTGTAAGCGTTGCTTATTGCATATTTGATCATATCTCCAGAATGTCCATGAAATCTTAACTTACGTTTGCAAAGTTAGCGATCCCAAACGGCCCCGTGTAAGCGTTGCTTATTGCATATTTGATCATATCTACAGAATGACGATGAGATCTTAAATGACGTGTGTAAAGTAAGCGATCCCAAACGGCCCCGTCGTGTCAGCGTTGTTTATTGCATATTTGATCATATCTCCAGAATGTCCATGAAATTTTAACTTACGGGAGCAATGTTAGCGATCCCAAACGGCCCCGTGTAAGCGTTGCTTATTGTATATTTGATCATATCTCCAGAATGTCGATGAGATCTTAACTGACGTGTGTAAAGTTAGCGATCCCAAACGGCCCCGTGTTAACGTTGCTTATTGCATATTTGATCATATCTCTAGAATGTCGATGAGATCTTAACTGACGTGTGTAAAGTTAGCGATCCCAAACTGCCCAGTGTTAACGTTGCTTATTACATATTTGGTTATATCTCCAGAATGTCCATGAGATCTTAAATGACGTGTGCAAAGATTGCGTTCCCAAACGGCCCCGTGTAAACTTTGCTTATTGCATATTTGATCATATCTCCAGAATGTCCATGAAATCTTAACTTACGGGAGCAGTGTTAGCGATCCCAAACGGCTCCGTGTAAGCGTTGCTTATTGTATATTTGATCATAGCTCCAGAATGTCGATGAGATCTTAACTGACATGTGTAAAGTTAGCGATCCCAAACGGCCACGAGTAAGCGTTGCTTATTGCATATTTGGGCATATCTCCAGAATGTCCATGAAATCTTAACTTACGTTTGGAAAGATAGTGATCCCAAACGTCTCCGTGTAAGCGTTGCTTATTGCATATTTGATCATATCTCAAGAATGTAGAAGAGATCTTAACTGACGTGTGTAAAGTTAGCGATCCCAAACGGCCCCGTATTAACGTTGCTTATTGCATATTTGATCATATCTCTAGAATGTCGATGAGATCTTAACTGACGTGTGTAAAGTTAGCGATCCCAAACGGCCCCGTGTTAACGTTGCTTATTACATATTTGGTTATATCTCCAGAATGTCCATGAGATCTTAAATGACGTGTGCAAAGATTGCGTTCCCAAACGGCCCCGTGTAAACTTTGCTTATTGCATATTTGATCATATCTCCATAATGTCCATGAAATCTTAACTTACGGGAGCAGTGTTAGCGATCCCAAACGGCTCCGTGTAAGCGTTGCTTATTGCATATTTGATCATATCTCCAGAATGTCCATGAAATCATAACTTACGGGTGCAAAGTTAGCAATCCCAAACGGCCCCTTGTAAGCT
This sequence comes from Panopea generosa, assembly GCA_029582155.1. NCBI lineage: Eukaryota > Metazoa > Mollusca > Bivalvia > Adapedonta > Hiatellidae > Panopea > Panopea generosa. The sequence goes on along the minus strand of CM055904.1, from coordinate 23,245,704 downwards.
TTGCTTATTGCATATTTGATCATATCTCCAGAATGTCCATGAAATCTTAAATTACGTGTGCAAAGTTAGCGATCCCAAGCGGCCCCGTGTAAGCGTTGCTTATTGCATATTTGATCATATGTACAGAATGTCCATAAGATATTAACTGACGTGTGCAAAGTTAGCGATCCCAAACGGCCCCGTGTAAACTTTGCTTATTGCATATTTGATCATATCCCCCGAATGTCCATGAAATCTTAACTTACGGGTGCAAAGTTAGCAATCCCAAACGGCCCCTTGTAAGCGTTGCTTATTGCATATTTGATCATATCTCCAGAATGTCCATGGAATCTTAACTTACGTGTGCAAAGTTAGCGATCCCAAACGGCCCCGTGAAAGCGTTGCTTATTGCATATTTGATCATATCTACAGAATGTCGATGAGCTCTTAACTGACGTGTGTAAAGTTAGCGATCCTAAACGCCCCGTCGTGTAAGCGTTGTTTATTGCATATTTGATCATATCTCCAGAATATCTATGAAATCTTAACTGACGTGGGTAAAGTTAGCGACCCCAAACGGCTCCGTGTAAGCGTTGCTTATTGCATATTTGATCATATCTCCAGAATGTCCATGAGATCTTAATTTACGGAAGCAATGTTAGCGATCCCAAACGGCCCCGTGTAATCGTTGCTTATTGCAAATTTGATGATATCTCCAGAATGTCCATGAGATCTTAACTGACGTGTGTAAAGTTAGCGATCCCAAACGGCCCCTTGTAAGAGTTGCTTATTGCATATTTGATTATATCTCCAGAAAGTCCATGAGATCTTAACTGACGTGTGCAAAGATTGCGTTCCCAAACGGCCCCGTGTAAACTTTGCTTATTGCATATTTGATCATATCTCCAGAATGTCCATGAAATCTTAACTTACGTGTGCAAAGTTAGCGATCCTAAACGGCACCGTGTAAGCGTTGCTTATTGCATATTTGATCATATCTCCAGAATGTCCATGAAATCGTAACTTACTTTTGTCAAGTTAGCGATCCCAAACAGCCCCTTGTAAGCGTTGCTTATTGCATATTTGATCATATCTCCAGAATGTCGATCAGATCTTAACTGACGTGTGCAAAGTTAGCGATCCCAAACTGCCCCGTGTAAGCGTTGCTTATTGCATATTTGATCATATCTCCAGAATGTCCATGAAATCTGAACTGACGTGTGCAAAGTTAGCGATCCTAAACGGCCCCGTGTAAGAGTTGCTTATTGCATATTTGATCATATCTACAGAATGTCGATGAGATGCTAACTCACGTGTGTAAAGTTAGCGATCCCAAACGGCCCCGTGTAAGAGTTGCTTATTGCATATTTGATCATATCTCTAGAATGTCCATGAAATCTTAACTGACGGGAGCAATGTTAGCGATCCGAAACGGCCCCGTGTAAGCGTTGCTTATTGCATATTTGATCATATCTCCAGAATGTCGATCAGATCTTAACTGACGTGTGTAATGTAAGTGATCCCAAACGGCCCCGTGTAAGCGTTGCTTATTGCATATTTGATAATATCTCCAGAATGTCCATGAAATCTTAACTTACGTGTGCAAAGTTAGCGATCCCAAACGGCCCCATATAAGTGTTGCTTATTGCATATTTGATCATATCTCCAGAATGTCCATGAAATCTTATTAACTTACGTGTGCAAAGTTAGTGATCCCAAACGGCCCTGTGTAAGCGTTGCTTATTGCATATTTGATGATATCTCCAGAATGTCCATGAAATCGTAACTTACTTTTGTCAAGTTAGCGATCCCAAACGGCCCCTTGTAAGCGTTGCTTATTGCATATTTGATCATATCTCCAGAATGTCGATCAGATCTTAACTGACGTGTGCAAATTTAGCGATCCCAAACTGCCCCGTGTAAGCGTTGCTTATTGCATATTTGATCATATCTCCAGAATGTCCATGAAATCTTAACTTACGTGAGCAAAGTCAATGATCCCAAACGGCCCCGTGTAAGCGTTGCTTATTGCATATTTGATCATATCTCCAGAATGTCCATGAAATCTTAACTTACGTGTGCAAAGTTAGCGATCCTAAAAGGCCCCATGTAAGTGTTGCTTATTGCATATTTGATCATATCTCCAGAATGTCCATGAAATCTTATTAACTTACGTGTGCAAAGTTAGTGATCCCAAACGGCCCTGTGTAAGCGTTGCTTATTGCATATTTGATCATATCTCCAGAATGTCCATGAAATCGTAACTTACTTTTGTCAAGTTAGCGATCCCAAACGGCCCCTTGTAAGCGTTGCTTATTGCATATTTGATCATATCTCCAGAATGTCGATCAGATCTTAACTGACGTGTGCAAAGTTAGCGATCCCAAACTGCCCCGTGTAAGCGTTGCTTATTGCATATTTGATCATATCTCCAGAATGTCCATGAACTCTTAACTGACGTGTGCAAAGTCAGCGATCCTAAACGGCCCCGTGTAAGAGTTGCTTATTGCATATTTGATCATATCTACAGAATGTCGATGAGATGTTAACTCACGTGTGTAAAGTTAGAGATCCCAAACGGCCCCGTGTAAGAGTTGCTTATTGCATATTTGATCATATCTCCATAATGTCCATGAAATCGTAACTTACTTGTGTAAAGTTAGCGATCCCAAACGGCCCCGTGTAAGAGTTGCTTATTGCATATTTGATCATATCTCTAGAATGTCCATGAAATCTTAACTGACGGGAGCAATGTTAGCGATCCGAAACGGCCCAGTGTAAGCGTTGCTTATTGCATATTTGATCATATCTCCAGAATGTCGATCAGATCTTAACTGACGTGTGTAATGTTAGCGATCCCAAACAGCCACGTGTAAGCGTTGCTTATTGCATATTTGATCATATCTCCAGAATGTCGATAAGATCTTTACTGACGTGTGTAAAGCTGGCGACCCCAAACGGCCCCGTCTAAGAGTCGCTTATTGCATATTTGATCATATCTCTAGAATGTCCATGAAATCTTAACTTACGGGAGCAATGTTAGCGATCCGAAACGGCCCCTTGTAAGCGTTGCTTATTGCATATTTGATCATATCTCCAGAATGTCGATGAGATCTTAACTGACGTGTGTAATGTTAGCGATCCCAAACAGCCACGTGTAAGCGTTGCTTATTGCATATTTGATCATATCTCCAGAATGTCCATGAAATCTTAACTTACGTGAGCAAAGTTAATGATCCCAAACGGCCACGTGTAAGCGTTGCGTATTGCATATTTGATCATATCTCCAGAATGTCGATGGAATCTTAACTTACGTGTGCAAAGTAAGTGATCCCAAACGGCCCCGTGTAAGCGTTGCTTATTGCATATTTGATCATGTCTCCAGAATGTCCATGAAATCTTAACTTACGTGTGCAAATTTGCGGTCCCAAACGGCCCCATGTAAGTGTTGCTTATTGCATATTTGATCATATCTCCAGAATGTCCATGAAATCTTATTAACTTACGTGTGCAAAGTTAGTGATCCCAATCGGCCCTGTGTAAGCGTTGCTTATTGCATATTTGATCATATCTCTAGAATGTCGATCAGATCTTAACTGACGTGTGCAAAGTTAGTGATCCCAAACGGCCCCGTGTAAGCGTTACTTATTGCATATTTGATCATATCTCCAGAATGTCCATGAAATCTTAACTTACCTGTGCAAAGTTAGTAATCCCAAACTGCCCAGTGTAAGCGTTGCTTATTGCATATTAGATCATATCTCCAGAATGTCGATGAGATCTTAACTGACGTGTGTAAAGTTAGCGATCCCAAACGGCCCCGTGTAAGCTTTGCTTACTGCCATTTTTCTTAGACAAACAAAACAATATCTAAGTAAACATTTCATTGTATTTACTTGGACAAACACAGTCACGTGGTCAGTTGTCGGAGCGATAATCGTTCTCGTGCGCGTCAGGCCAATCAGAAACAATAACAATACTGAGTTAATGTACGGGGCGACATTTGCGAAGCATGTGATATATATATAGTGAATTGTCTAAGTTCCAAGAATTTGTTTCACAACTGATGAAAATATAAACATTTAAAAAATATATACATCATTATGGTACGCCACTGTCGTAGTTCTAATACTTTATCCACTATTCTTTTTTTCTATTCTCACCCAAACCTAGGATAGGGACGTTTTCTTTTCAATTCTTACCTACTATAGCCACTTTTTCTTTTCTATTTTCACCAACCAATAAATGAAGATATTCTCAGTATAGTGTCTAGTATTTAGCTATAGGCCCTGTCTAAGGCTAGATTTCTATATGTCAACTAATAAATGAAGATATTGTCAGTATTGTGTCTAAAATTTAACTATAGACCCTGTCTTACAGATCTCACGGCTAGATTTCTTGAATCTGCCCACCAATAAATGAAGATATTCTCTGTATATTGTCTAGTATGTAAATATAGGCCCTGTCTTATAGATCTCACGGCTAGATTTCTTGAATCTGCCCACCAATGAATGAATATATTCTCAGTATAGTGTCTAGTATTTAACTATAGTCCCTGTCTTACAGATCTCACGGCTAGATTTCTTGAATCAGCCAACCAATAAATGAAGATATTCTCAGTGTAGTGTCTAGTATTTATCTATAGGCCTTGTCCTTCAGATCTCACAGCTAGATTTCTTGAATCTGCTTACCAATAAATGAAGATATTCTCAGTGTAGTGTCTAATATGTTTCTATAGGCCTTGTCTTACGGATCTAACGACCAGGTTTCTATATGTCAACCAATAAATGAAGTTGTTCTCAGTGTAGTGTCTAATGTTTAACTATATGCCCTATCTTACAGATCTCACAACTAGATTTTTTGAATCTGCCCACCAATAAGTAATTTATAAAAGATATTCTCAGTACATGTATATTGTCTAGTATGTAAATAAAGGCCCTGTCTTACAGATCTCACGGCTAGATTTCTTGAATCTGCTAGCCAATAAGTGAAGATATTCTCAGTGTAGTGTCTAATATATAGCTATAGGCCTTGTCTTACAGATCTCACGGCTAGATTTCTTCAATCTGCCAACCAATCAATGAAGATATTCTCAGTGTAGTGTCAAATATGTAACTATAGGCCTTGTCTATAGATCTCACGGCTAGATTTCTTTATGTCAACTAATAAATGAAGATTTTCTCTGTATATTGTCTAATATTTAACTATAGGCCGTCTTACAGATCTCACGGCTAGATTTCTTGAATCTGCCCACCAATAAATGAAGATATTCCATGTATAGTGTCAAATATTTAACTATAAGCCCTGTCTTACAGATCTCACGGCTAGATTTCTTTATGTCAACCAATAAATGAAGATATTTTCTGTTTATTGTCTAATATTAAACTATATGCACTGTCTTACAGATCTCACGGCTAGATTTCTTGAATCTGCCCACCAATAAGTAATTTATAAAAGATATTCTCAGTACATGTATATTGTATAGTATGTACATATAGGCCCTGTCTTACAGATCTCACGGCTAGATTTATTGAATCTGCTAGCCAATAAGTGAAGATATTGTCAGTGTAGTGTCTAATATATAACTATAGGCCTTGTCTTACAGATCTCACGGCTAGATTTCTTCAATCTGCCAACCAATCAATGAAGATATTCTCAGTGTAGTGTCAAATATGTAACTATAGGCCTTGTCTATAGATCTCACGGCTAGATTTCTTTATGTCAACTAATAAATGAAGATTTTCTCTGTATATTGTTTAATATTTAACTATAGGCCGTCTTACAGATCTCACGGCTAGATTTCTTGAATCTGCCAACCAATAAATGAAGATATTCCCTGTAAAGTGTCAAATATTTAACTATAAGCCCTGTCTTACAGATCTCACGGCTAGATTTCTTTATGTCAACCAATAAATGAAGATATTTTCTGTTTATTTTCTGATATTTAACTATATGCACTGTCTTACAGATCTCACGGCTAGATTTCTTGAATCTGCCCACCAATGAATCAAGATATTCTCAGTAAAGTTTCTAGTATTTAACTATAGGCCCTGTCTTACAGATTCTTGAATCTGCCCACCAATGAATGAAGATATTTTCAGTATATTGTCTAGTATTTAACTATAGCCCCTGTCTTACAGATTCTTGAATCGGCCAACCATTAAATGAAGATATTATCAGTGTAGTGTCAAATATGTTACTAAAGGCCTTGTCTTACGGATCTCACCGCTAGATGTCTATATGTCAACCAATAAATGAAGATATTCTCATTGTAGTGTTTAATATTAACTATAGGCTCTGTTTTACATATATCACCACTAGATTTTTGAATCTGCCCATCAATAAATGAAGATATTCCAGCTGATTAGCAGACGACTATATAACTACATAGGAAACTGGCTACACCCTTATCAACTTGGGGTGATATTTTGAGACCTGGACAAAATTGTTTTGTACCATTTTGGATATCAGATAGTAGGTCAGATTCTTCCCTTGATTTTCATAACATTATTAAGGGACCTGTGTAATAAACAAATTGTATCAAGCAAAATAAGGCGAGATAGAGGACTACATTGCAATGTAAGTTATCATGTTTACATATCTATCTATTATTGTTATGAATTTTAAATATCTTATTATTGTTTGTTTTTTATTTTAAATAAATTCAAACTTTAAAAACATCTATGTTTTCTTTAATATATGCATAAACCGCAGCATATAACAACACATTATGTTATATAAAGAAAGAGAAGTGAAACAATTTGTGTTACCGTATTACGCCTAATAAACATAATTTTATAGACATGTTAACATAGTATTATATATAACAATTTATTGTCAATATTTTAGAATATTGAATAATATTTGTAACTTTCATTATAGGGTGGGAATGAACTTTATGAATAAAACCAGCACTGTAAACCAGAAGATAAAACCAGCACTGTAAACTAGAAGATAAAACCAGCACTGTAAACCAGAAGAATCCAATCCAATCAAAAGTATGTTGATATGCTGGAGAACATAGAGAAAAACATGGAAAACATGATAACAGAGACACAAAAAAGTCAGAAATATAGTCCCCATAAACTAGTACACCTGTAAAGTATAAATTTTTGCAGGACTGCACTTGAAAATCTTGAAATATATTACTCCCACTATATGACTACATGCCAACGTTAATATTAACAGACACTAACAATCAGCTTCCGAAACAGTTGGGTCTACTCTGCTTCTGTCTGTACAACTGATATGTAAAGTAAAGGTATAAGCTTTATTTAAATGTAAACATTGTTTTAAGACATACTTGTAATAAGATGAGTTCGAACATGTATATTAAGTAAATAACACTTTTATTGCCTTTATTTTATATCTTTTTTCATTATTTCTCTGTGATCTGTTACACCCCTATTATGTCATATCCCTTCTTCCCCCCCCCCCCCCCCCATATTATTTTTGTTTTAGAAAAAAAAGAATAGAAGGATTTGAACAAAAATAAAATGGTTAATTGTTCTGTTGTGTTCTAGACAATGGACACTTATATGAGTACACATGGTAAGGCACAGATATTCATGGAACCTGACATTATACAGACGGTTTATATCCCTTCTAAATCACTTTCAAAGAGAGGTGTTAATTAGCCTTAATCTTCAGGAATGTTTACACAGGTCAGATGTGAATGAATTGATTTACAGCGGACCCTTTCCTACCTCCCCCACACCCCTGAGAATTTGTAAATACATTCAGTTATCAGATCATAAAACACGTTTAACCAGTATAGCAATACACATGCTGAATGATATAAAAACTTAATTTTCAAATTATGAACTACTTAAATAATTAAATATTGTATATTGACCTTTACATTAATTAAACTGTCAACAAATTTAAATTAACAGATGTAGTCAGACTTATATCTCAATTATTATCAGAGATAGCCATGTAATCTCTATGTACGCTAGTGTTGCTGTAAGAAAGGACGTGCTCCTAACCTCGTTCTGGTGTAGATATGCATATTCATGAGACAATATTAAGATTGGTCTATATACGCTATAAAACTTTACCAACAGCGCAAATCAATTTTCTAAAATTAGCTTTCTTGGAAAATCCGAGTATGGCGTTACTTTTCGGGGCCAATAAATAACGTTTTCACAAGAATTGCATTCATTGTTTTCATTTTAGCCTACTTTCTCTTTTAAACATGTATGTACATAACGACTGATTACTTATTCATTGTCATATCATGCTGCACACTCAAGGTCTGATTGTTCAAATTGCACATACACGTGTACGTGAAATGTCTATGCTTGGCCTTAATTTCTATCATAATATGAATCACGTTGTGGACTTTTAGGGGATTTCCCGCTACTGTGCGCGAAAACGCTCCACGGATTATCGATTCTTCAACGTAGTTTAAATATATATAAAAAAAGTAATTGCAGGTAGCAATGTCTAGCTTTTAACAAAGACATGAAAGTTTTAAAGCATCTGTATTTAGATCGATATTAGACTTATTTATAAAGCAACATGGCAAGGTCGTTGATAACCAAACGGGTTAAATATACACAACAGCAAAGTCGTGAAAAATAAACAAGCTACGTTAATTTAAAACATATAGTAATATGACTACAGCTGACGATGGTATAACAATACATTGTTTTTCAGACAAGGAACTAGTAAGAAATTTATGTGGAAAGTTTCACCATGCATTTAAATACCATTAATAAACAGCGTATTTTTTTTTATATTCCAATTTATATATGGCTATAATCTAGATCCAGGAAGACTTCCCGGTATGTGTTTGTTTGCTGTTTATATGTCTTGCCGACGTAAAGTAAAATTTATTATTTATTTAATTTCATTCGTCAACTACAACAATAATAAACAACAACAACAACAACAGCGGTAACAGCTACAACAACATCAGCAGTTACAACAACAGCAACAACAGTATCAGCAGCAGTAACAGCTACAACAACATCAGCAGTTACAACAACAACAACAACAACAACACAATCAACATAGAAAATAGCAGCAGCAGCAACAGCTACAAAACAAAACGGCAACAGTTAAATATCCGAAAGGACACTGTTGAAGCTAAGATATTTAGAGCCCCGCTACTGGGGTCACTCGCCCCGCTATACCGGTTGCCGTGAGAGGGTATGGGCTTGACTAGTAGCTATGTATACATTTTGTATAAAACCGAGCAGGACGGGTGATTATTGTACTAGTTTTTTTTTCAATGATCTTACCCTCCATTATTTTTATGTATCTTTCCTGTCAACTTAATGTTTTATCTTTTAAATACAAACTTAGATAGATCTATACGCATATCAACACAGTGTATGTGTGGAGCGCGTGGTCCAGTGATAAAACACCGAACCCATGATCGGAGGGTCGTGGGTTCGATCCTCTGCCACGGCTATGTGTGGTTTTCTGTGGTGTATACACAGGAAGACTTCGAGCGTGATTTGTCTAAGTTGCAAGAACTTGTTTCAAAATCGACGTAAAATAAATAAGTTTAAACTACACAACACAGTGTGTATATATATACTTAGGCTACTGGCAGTAACGTTACTTAATCGGTCAGCATTTATAACCATCTAAAATTTCATCTCTTTCAAACCTTGTGAAAGTTTATTATTCAAAATGAAATATACACCCTACATTATTCACGTTTATTACTGTATAAGTATTTTATTAACCCTATCCACTGAAAATATCTTCATTTATTGGTGGGCAGATTGAAGAAATCTAGCAATGGCATCTGTAAGGCAGGACCTATAGGTAAATATAAGACACTACACTGAGAATATCTTCATTTATTGGTGGGCAGATTCAAAATATCTAGCCGTGAGATCTGTAAGACAGGGTTTATAGTTAAATATTTGACACTACACTGAGAATATCTTCATTTAATGGTTGACATATTCAAGAAATCTAGCCGTGAGATCTGTAAGACAGGGTTTATAGTTAAATATTTGACACTACACTGAGAATGTCTTCATTTATTGGTTGGCAGATTCAAAGAATCTAGCCGTGAGCTCTGTAAGACAGGGCCTATAGTTAAATACTAGACACTATACTGAGAATATCTTCATTAAATGGTTCACAGATTCAATAAATCTAGCCGTGAGATCTGTAAGATAAGGCCTATAGTTACATATTTGACAATCATTATGTAGACATTGTACAACCTGAGCAGCTGTGCCAATGGCGGAGATAGACTATATTAAAAGTTTATTTTAACAATATTTTTAAATTTAAAATTACAAAATGCTGCTTTCATAGTGGTATACAAAACAAACGGAATGTGCCTCCGTTAAGTAGAAATATAACGGCGACTGTTGAAACAATCTAATTCAGGTTTATTTCCAATTCAAATGGAAATTTTCCTAGTTTTATGGACATTTTGTCAAATGAAATGAAACTGTATATAATTTGAACTACTGGAAAACATTGTCATGTATAAATAAAAAAAAAACAGTTTATATTAACTATGTGATAATATTCCGACTGAATCGACCTGGTCCATATTATACATTTCAAGTGGCTAGTGGTTAAAAGTATTTATCTAAGGAAAATGACTATTAACCAAAAGCATGGAACTATTGGCCAGTTTTGTTCAGTTTTGCAACTAATCAGATTGAACAATTCATAATAATATATAATAAACTAAATATATATTGGCCGAACGCGTCACACTGAACAAAGAATAAAATATTAAATAATAATATGTAAACTCAGGTGCTGAAATTGCAAATTCTGGATGTTCAAAATAAAACAGGCTTAACAAGTACACATTATACAAACATTTCGGAAACATCACATACATTTCGTGGATGTCCAGCACTCCGAAGACAATACATAAACTATACAAACCTTTAATTAATTAAATCCATATACGTATATATATGTTATGTCCATACTAGTGAACTGAACGGAACAGCTAACCCGCTAGGCATTTTCGTACTTCCAATATATTCTGAAAAATATGGAGTAGCGATATCAAACGTTGTGTATCCTATTAACAGACAAAATATGGAGTAGCGATATCAAACATTGTGCATCCTATTAACAGACAAAATATGGAGTAGCGATATCAAACGTTGTGTATCCTATTAACAGACAACATATGGAGTAGCGATATCAAACGTTGTTTATCCTATTAACAGACAAAATATGTGTATCCTATTAACAGACAAAATATGGAGTAGCGATATCAAACGTTGTTTATCCTATTAACAGACAACATATGGAGTACCGATATCAAACGTTGTGTATCCTATTAACAGACAAAATAACGAGTAGCGATATCAAACGTTGTTTATCCTATTAATAGACAACATATGGAGTAACGATATCAAACGTTGTGTATCCTATTAACAGACAAAATATGGAGTAGCGTTATCAAACGTTGTGTATCCTATTAACAGACAACATATGGAGTAGCGTTGTCAAACGTTGTGTATCCTATTAACAGACAACATATGGAGTAGCGTTATCAAACGTTGTGTATCCTATTAACAGACAAAATATGGAGTATCTATATCAAACGTTGTGTATCCTATTAACAGACAACATATGGAGTAGCGTTATCAAACGTTGTTTATCCTATTAACAGACAACATATGGAGTATCTATATCAAACGTTGTGTATCTTATTAACAGACAACATATGGAGTAGCGTTATCAAACGTTGTGTATCCTATTAACAGACAACATATGGAGTAGCGTTATCAAACGTTGTGTATCCTATTAACAGACAACATATGGAGTAGCGCTGTCAAAAGTTGTGTATCCTATTAACAGACAAAATATGGAGTATCTATATCAAACGTTGTGTATCCTATTAACAGACAACATATGGAGTAGCGATATCAAACGTTGTTTATCCTATTATCAGACAACATATGGAGTAGCGTTATCAAACGTTGTGTATCCTATTAACAGACAACATATGGAGTAGCGTTGTCAAACGTTGTGTATCCTATTAACAGACAAAATATGGAGTAGCGTTATCAAACGTTGTTTATCCTATTAACAGACAAAATATGGAGTAGCAATATCAAACGTTGTGTATCCTATTAACAGACAACATATGGAGTAGCGTTGTCAAACGTTGTGTATCCTATTAACAGACAAAATATGGAGTATCTATATCAAACGTTGTGTATCCTATTAACAGACAACATATGGAGTAGCGTTGTCAAACGTTGTGTATCCTATTAACAGACAAAATATGGAGTAGCGTTATCAAACGTTGTGTATCCTATTAACAGACAACATATGGAGTAGCGATATCAAACGTTGTTTATCATATTAACAGACAACATATGGAGTAGCGTTATCAAACGTTGTGTATCCAATTAACAGACAAAATATGGAGTAGCGTTGTCAAACGTTGTTTATCCTATTAACAGACAACATATGGAGTAGCGCTGTCAAAAGTTGTGTATCCTATTAACAGACAACATATGGAGTAGCGTTATCAAACGTTGTGTATCCTATTAACAGACAAAATATGGAGTAGCGTTGTCAAACGTTGTGTATCCTATTAACAGACAAAATATGGAGTAGCGTTGTCAAACGTTGTGTATCCTATTAACAGACAAAATATGGAGTAGCGTTGTCAAACGTTGTGTATCCTATTAACAGACAACATATGGAGTAGCGTTATCAAACGTTGTGTATCTTATTAACAGACAAAATATGGAGTAGCGTTGTCAAACGTTGTTTATCCTATTAACAGACAAAATATGGAGTAGCGATATCAAACGTTGTGTATCCTATTAACAGACACAATATGGAGTAGCGATGTCAAACGTTGTGTATCCTATTAACAGATAATTTTGTATTTTTAAATAATCTAAATGTTTTTTTTTCTAATTCAAGTCAAAATTTCAAGGAAATTGCTTTGATGTTTTTTTTTAGAAAATATATAAAATGTCAGAAACATAAAATGTCAGAAACATAAAATGTCAGGTGGCGGGTAAGCTGTTCCCTTCAGTAAAGTTATACATAATTATATACTTATATAATTATATTGTGTCCATAATAGTAGTTAAACAATACACATATACTCGATAACAAATAAAAATTGATAATTATTTAATCATTTGACATCCTTTGTATAACATGCAGATCACTTCTGCGTGTAGATCACTTCTACGTGCAGATCACTTCTAACGTGAAGATCACTTCAAAATCTTGGCGGTGGATGGTCACGTGTGCCTCCGTATTGCGTGAACATCGGAGCATTGAATCCAGGAGATCTCATACCGTCGAATCCGACGTCTGACAGGTTCACGTTGCCCACGACAACAGGTGTCACTACGTGGGATCGTTCTAAAAATAATAGTTACGCACAATCATTAATAGCAAATTCATTAATATGGACTTGGTGTAAACGTTTAAGTTCGAATCTTTATGGTTATCACGTTGATGACTGAGGTTTTATGTGTGTTAGCAGTGTGTGAGGAAGCAGTACATTTTTGCAGATAATTTACTTAACCTTACATGAAAATGCACGTAACAAAAACGAACGCCGTCAAACCACGGTTATATAAAGTGACCATGTTTTTGCAAAAAGTGAAACGGCGTTTTGAGCTTAACTGAGATAATTATGGTATGGAGCGGTGCAATTTAAAAAAAATACGCCTTTGCACTTTTTGCAAATAATAGTTTTTTTTCATACCTATTTGAAATCACCGGTGGTTCATCTCTATACAGAACATGTTACCTGAAGCGGGCACTTCCGATTTATTTCACTAATCCATAACATAAACTCACGTGTGTTCGCCACCGCGTACTCACGTGTGTTCGCTACCACGTACAGACAACTTAACAGTTTGGGGCAAAAGCTTTTAATGGAGTTATTCAGTTTGTGATTGTGCTGGTGTTTTTATTTATTTTCTTTCCAGTTTGTCTGGATGGCTAAATAATGTGCTTTATTGGAAAATAGACAGTTTTCGGAGTTTGATTTTGCCTATTTTCTATCATTTTAAACACTTGTACAGGGAAGGAAACGTTTCTAGAGCTGCCCGTTATACCGATAAACAATCAACATAGAAATTATCGGATAAATTGCCAATCAATACTCGTTCTAAAAATAAAGATATACTAAAGGCGATCGTGTGACTAGCGAGTTATCCCACTGTTTTAAAATAAAGTAAAGGTTGTCGACTTATATCTCTGAAAATAATTCGAGGTTGATCGAGTAATGTATAATATCAGTGGTAGTTTTTTATTATTTCATAAATGTTTCATATAATAACAATAATTGCAACTGTTTATTGTTTGCACTTAAACATAATAAACGGTTAAAATACGCAAAAACCTAGATGTGTCTAAAAGGTGGCGCCTTAACATTTTTGGCAACTGCGGTCCCGTTTATGAGGGGCGTTTTAGGGTTATGGAAAATACAAGTTTAAAAAATAACTATTAATGACGACAGACACAATTCCACTTTTCGCGTTTTTAACGAAATATTCCACTGTTGCTCTAGAGAAATCAATAAAGAAAATAGTAAAATTTTAATGAATATACTCAAAGTAGAATTTGAACGTGCTAGGTTCAGAGAACTTTGATAATTCTTATATGATAGAAAGCTTGACATTTCACGGAATATCATGGAGTTGAGTTGTATATACAAATCTTATATCATTGAGTTGAACAAATATGTTGGTGCTGGACGTTTGCCAATTTTAAGAGTTTTTTTAACATTCCTACTATATCGCAGACAAATACACTTTAAAATGGATCTGGAGGGGTTGTGTGTACTTATAAAATTGGCTCATGGAAAGGTTTTGTGTTCTTATGTATTGGATTTGGAGATGTTGTGTGTACTTATATCTTTGACACATTGAAAGGTTTTGTGTACTTATGTATTGGATTTGGAGATGTTGTGTGTACTTACATCATTGACACATTGAAAGGTTTTGTGTTCTTATGTATTGGATTTGGAGATGTTGTGTGTACTTATATCTTTGATACATTGAAAGGTTTTGTGTTCTTGTGTATTGGATTTGGAGATGTTGTGTGTACTTATATCATTGACACATTGAAAAGTGTTGTGTACTTAGGTATTGGATTTGGAGATGTTGTGTGTACTTACATCATTGACACATTGAAAGGTTTTGTGTACTTATGTATTGTATTTGGAGATGTTGTGTGTACTTACATCATTGACACATTGAAAGGTTTTGTGTACTTATGTATTGTATTTGGAGATGTTGTGTGTACTTAAATCATTGACACATTGAAAGGTTTTGTGTACTTATGTATTGGATTTGGAGATGTTGTGTGTACTTATATCTTTGACACATTGAAAGGTTTTGTGTACTTAGGTATTGGATTTGGAGATGTTGTGTGTACTTATATCTTTGACACATTGAAAGGTTTTGTGTACTTAGGTATTGGATTTGGAGATGTTGTGTGTACTTATATCTTTGACACATTGAAAGGTTAAGATATAGTTCTGTGAGAGATATTTGTATACCAGTCCTTTTGATTGTTTGGAGGATTTGTGAACTTACGTGATTGGTTCTGGAAGAGGTATCATGTGTCTACCCGGTCGCGATTCTCCCACCAACGGTTCGTCCTTTTCAGCTGCGTAGAAATCACATGGTCTGGTGATAAAAAATCGCTCATTAAGATCACTTGAATATTTGAAACAATCATTTCGCATGTTATAAAAAGTATACATAATTTGTTGTTTTCTTCGAATTACATATAGTATATTATGTTTATACAGATACGCAATTTACATGTCATTTTACATTCATAAATTTATATATATTTATATATTTATAGCACAAATCTGGTATGCACAATTTATATTCAATCTTATATAACTATATACACTTTACACATCGTCTAAAAGTTACACGATTGATATGTATTCATTTTTGTACAACGCTATTTTCAATATATTTCAGGATACACATGTATATGACATATCCAGTTTTATTGGTGGAAGAAGACCTCAGAATGAATCAGAGTAGAATCACCGTTCTTTAGCAAGTAAATGGCAAACTTTCTTAAATAAAGTTTTCAGAGCGATTTGGACTCGAATGTACGACCTTAGTGGTGAGAGGTCAGCTATCTTGAGAAGGCGCTTTGGACCACTCGGCCACAGAGGACCACACATGTCGTTAAAAAGATACGTAAACAAACAGATGTTTAAATGTCATCTAACAGACAAGTCGCTTCGTTCCTCCCCCTTTCAAAATCAAAACGACAAAGAAAGCAGAAGCGTTTATTGACTTACATCGGGCAGCAGTCGCACTGCCTCGTGAAACTTGCTCGACACTGTCCATATTCTGGGAAGCTAGAGGGTAGGCACGTCCCGATACGGTGGAACCGGAAACACATTAAAACGCAGAAACCTGGAAATAAACCAGACAAAAACTTTCGACACAATAGTACCCTGTCCCAGTCCCTTTACCTCTCGAGCCAATATCAGCAAAGATAAAAAAGGGTTATGTCGGCGTACATCAGAGCATGTGGGCAAGCTACATGGATACGTGTAATTGTGCATGGTGTTTGGAGAAATAATAATTACAATGAATGGATTAGGGATTTCTATATTTATATAACAAACAATTCCCTGTTGCATTAAGGTACCAAGTGTATATAAAATATGAAGGTTCGTGGTACATTTTTGCACCGATGGGGAGAATTATTATAGGTCACTTAAATCAGTCTAGACTAGTTAAATTTTACATCGATTGCTAGACGAAATGCTTACACCTTAAAATTATATTCCTTGAACGAACCGGTATTAGGTTATTTCGTATAAACCGACTTGCTTAATGTTTTCCGGAAGCGGCCGGAATCGCACGTACGACTCGGCTGTCTTAGGCCTGACTTTCTACCTATTGACCATGCTGGTCGACAATACTCATATACTCACACATATATCCAAGTAACTCACGAAATGCACGAGAAGTTTTAAACTAGAACAATACTGGTACCAGTAATGAACGCTGTGAGGCCGGCCACCACTCCCAGCAGTATGACATTGGCCGTTGCATCAAACCAGCTATAACCCGGGGGTGCGGGGGTCGTCGTGGTCGTGGATTGAAACGTCGTGAACGATATTGTTGCTGTACCTGTCGGTGAAAGTACATGTAAAACTATATAAATTATATTTCAAAGAACTTCCTTCACACCTTGATAGTATATTATCATGTTTTTTTTTCTCTTCCTAATTGAATGCAGCCGGGCCGGGTTAGCTCTGCCTATAACGCGTCTGACTATCAGTCAAGGGGTCGTGAGTTAGAATCCCCATTCAATCACTGCCTCTGTGATAATTCGTACACGACATTGTGTCTCATTGTCATTTGTCTCTCACCACTGATTCAAGTAGGAACATTATCAGTTACTCGCGGAGATGGGTGTGCGTTTGTCCTAGTTAACCTTCCAGGACCCCAGCAAAGAGTGGTTAGACTAACTGATCGCCGGTTAGCCCTCGATGGAATCATGATAACTGAATAACGGTATATAGTCAAACAAAACAAACTAATGAAATGCACGTTGAATATCAAGCTTTCAACTGACAAAAACATTAATATATCATTATTTCATTTTAAGCTAATTTCTTTGGTGTGAGTTGGTGGTCACGGTTATCAACTTTAATTAATTAAAATCTAATTTACCAGACATTCCTAAATTATGCATGAATAACAAATGGCCAAACAAGTTGAAATGGGGTTGGATGGCGGGAGTTCATTTCTGAGTCTGATTATTTCATTTGAGAGTAAACTATGTTTGTATTGTATGGTGTTTAGCGTCGCTTTGACCACATTTTCAGCTATATCGCAACTGTGACTACTTGCGACGGTATTCTAAGTTCTGTTACGCATGGTATGATACCAAATCTAGTCACTTATACTGACACCGTGCCAACAAGACCTAGAACTATCCTCCAAATACTGAGCGCCTAGCGAGGAAGCTTCTAGTACCATTTTTCAAATATTTGGGTATGACCCGGCGGAGATCGAACCCATGCGAGGAAGACGCTCTACCCTTAGACCTACGCTGCGGTTTCCACAATACAAAGGCTGTGAACTCGAATCTCTGCCCTACCATAGTCTCGGTTATGATTGTTCATGAACATTTTACGGCCTTGAAAATATGTGGCAAAATTGTTAAAAAATTGCTGTTTAGTGAATCCCAAGAACGATTGTTATATAGGTGCGCTGACATGACCGCCGTAACATACCTCACATGGTGTTGTAAAAAAGGCTTGACCACCAAGATACAAACATTAATTGCTGTTGTCCACAAACTTGTAGTTGGTGTTACATTGTCATCGACAGCCAACACCCGCATCGTCCACGTGACCAGACCCTACTGTACGTCAAGCCAGTTTGCGAGAACAACGTTTGCTCCCGTCATGCTGAAGTACGTATACCCATCTGAAACAAGACGAACACTAGAGCCTTTGAATACATTGACCAAATAGTGCAACAAAATAGTGTAACAGCGTGACAATTGTTACACCGAGGATCGCAACTGTAACCCTAATTGTAATAAAACCCATTTTTGTTACACCGTGTAAGGGTTGCAGTCATGACCCTTAGCCCTTAGTGTAAAAATTAAGGGTTTTGTTACACTAAGGGTGCCGCAAAGCTCAGAGCTTATATGAACCGCTCTCGGGTCCGCTACCTGGGTAGAACCAGTACAGAGTGTTGTTTTATGAGAGGCATCGAATCGGGCTTAGGATCGAACCCGCAACCTTTGAGCGGCCAACTCTCTATACATTGCAGTACCGTCTCTGTACCGAAATCACGTGACTATACGCTGACATTTGTTTGAATAACATTCATACCTGATGTGCTATCAATAGAATATGTGATAGTTTCACCGACGTCAGCGTCCGTACACGTCAACGATGTCAATGTGGTGCCGGTGGTCGTATTAATGCCGACAGAAACAGAATAGCTTGACGGAGAAAATACAGGTGCTGCCGCTGAAAAAATAAAACAACATAGGTATATACACATCTACATGTACCACAATTGTGAAAACTGACACTGTTCGTACGCTGACAATCGCATTTCTCAAACAATACATTCCTACTGCAATCAGTCCAAACCGTCTTATTACGCAGTTGCACACCTTTTTGCCACAGTTGCATGATTGTTGCGAATTCGCGATAAAGTCAAACATTGGCCAATATCAGGTTATACTAAAACAATGACGAATAAAACAGAAAAAGCCGACCTGTGTATGAACGAATTTCTCATAAATAAGATAAACTAAAAGGACGGAATCAACCATTGTCTTCGAAATGGACCTGCCTCTTTGTGATTCAATAAAGTTTCCACCATTACTGAACAGAAAGTTATACATGTAGGTGATGCATTTTTGAAGTTATTGATAGGTCTAGTTTCAAGTTCAATACCGAAAGACATACGGTGAACAACAAACTCACTTCAGTTTGACACCCTTTTACCGAACTTCCTTGATTGCCATAAAACTAGCATTGTTTTAGTAGTAGTTATAAAACCAGCACTTGAAAAACGTCAATGTTCCAATGTGGCCAATCTCATTAAAACCAGATCAACTTTGAAGAGTCCATACTCTACGCAAAGTAAAGCATGGAAGCTTTAAGTTTATCTGATTTTAATGAGATTGCAATGTAGCCAATTATTGCGTAGGTTTAATGCGTAAACTTCTATTTTTAGTTTATGTTGATTTATTTAAGTTCGATTGAGTTATTGTTGTTGTATGGTGTTTAGCGTCGCTTTCAACAATATTTTCAGTCATATTGCGACCGCGTCCACTTGAGACAGTATTCAGAGCGCTGACACACTTAAGTATCATGCCGCAGACACATGGTATGATACTCCACCCAGTCACATTATACTGACACCGGGCCGACCAGACCTAGAACTCTCCTCTAAATGCTGAGCGTCAAGCGAGGAAACTTCTAGTACATTTTTAAAGTTTTTGGTATGACCCGACCGGGGATCGAACCCACGACCTTTTGCATGCGAGGCGGACGCTTTAGCACGCTGCGGTCTAGTTCGATTGAGAGGAAAGCTCAATACTTATACGAACCGCTGTCGAGTCCGCTTCCTGGGTAAAACCAGTACCGAGTGCTGTTTTTTTTCAAAGCGGTATCGTGTCGAGCTGGTGATCGAACTCGACAACGTCTGGTGCGTGTGTCCAACACGCTATTAACTATACTAACTCTCCTTTTACTTTTTTTAATACTAACATAAAAAAATAATGGGGGTTCTCCGTAGCCGAGTAGTCTAAGGCGCTCCGAAAACGTTATGTGAGAAAGTTTGCCAGTTACTTGCAGATAAAACTCATTACTCATTGATAAAACTGGATATGCCATATATAACCTGAAATGTGTTTAAAATGGCGCTAGTCCCAATTCAAAAAAAAAGAAAAGAAAAAAAGAACGTAAACGTTTTATCTAAAGCAATTAGAAAGTGTAAAGAACTTCCATCGGTGATAAAAGTACAATCAACCCTGTCTTAAGCAGCCAATTAAGGGATGGAGCAAAAATGACATTTTAAGACAGGTTGTTGCTTAATACAGGTTAATTTGCTCTGAAAGCATAGAAATGGGAAATAGCAAATGTGACTGCTTAATAGAGGTGGCCGCTTACACAGGTTTGACTGTATTCTAATTTAAAGTTACCGAGAAGCTTCGCGGACATTAAAATGGCCCAAAAATGTTCATCATCGATGAAAATTGTTCTTTTAATCCTAAAATAGGAACAGTTGAGCATCCTAATGTTACACCTAATGTTACACCTAATGTTACACCTAATGTTACACCTAATGTTACATCTTACAGTGAACTTACATGTAAACCGTTTTTTTTTTCAAATTTTAAAAAAAAGAAATTTTGTGTGTAAAATCTTGGTTAAATGTACTTATTTTATCTGCCGGGTACATTTCTACACGTTAATCCGTTTAGCAAAATCTATCCGCTTTATCGTATACATGTGAAGATAACTTATCTGTTCTTGTTTAATCCATGCGGCTGATATCAATTCAAAACTTATTACTAGTGGAGTGTTGCCAAGATGAAAAAAGACCCGCCAAAATGTATTGTTTTTTAATTTATTTTATTAAAGCGCAATAAACACTTTAAAGTTATGACATAGGGGTTAATGGGTTAGAAATTATCCGCAGCGTACTTTAGTTTCATTGTTTAGTTTTCGAGTTTCAACATTCACAATGTAGTCCTTAAGTAATGCAGCGTTTCGGTCCCCAGACGCGACGCGCGGATATGCGGACGTGCATAACACTTAAAGCCTAAGCAGGACTTCTAACTAACTTTTTATCATTTTAAATTAAACAGGAACAATTACCACTTCAGACAAGTATGTTAATTAGACTATGCAACTATGTACTATATTACTATAGTGTATATCTGAGGATATGCGATGTATTTTCTTCAACTACAAGTGTTTCTCCTGTTACACTTATATGATTATATGAAAGCGTATAAACTGTTATTTACTAAACGAATGTTTATGTTGTAAAAGAACGTTTATTGAATATACAAGTTTAAATAAAATGGCTGAACTTTACACCAAGTATTCGTCTTCAATTACTACCGTTCTAAACCATCACAGGCGGCATAAACTTTTCACAGAGGTTACAATATGACTGTCTTTATTATACGACTTTTCAAAAAATTGACATAATTTTCTATGGACATTATTTACAATACTGTACTGCTGAGAAAATACAATCCTAAAATCAAATACGCTTGACACATAGATGAATGTCGAGCACATGTATCGCTTTAGAGAATGTACTTAATAAATCTCACTAAACTTTGGCATCGTTTACCTCAACTACAAAAAGGTAGTTCTCTAAATTATTTATTACAGTTAATCATTACACGGTATACGACTACACGGAGTTGAAGTCATGTCAAATATATGAGTAACATGCAAAATAGTAATGCAAATATTTGTGACAACCGCAGCGGTGGTCTATTGGTAGAGCGTCCGCCTCGTATGCGGAATCTCGGGAGATCAATCCCCGGTCGGGTCATACCAAATACTTGAAAAATGGTACTAGAAGCTTCTTAGCATTTAGAGGATAGTTCTAGGTCTGGTCAGCACGGTGTCAGTCAATGTGACTGGGTAGGGTATCATACACTGTGTCTGCGGAATGATACTCCAGTGTGGCAGCACTCAGAATACTGTCTCAAGTAGACATCGTCGCGATATGTCTGTCTGTTAGCTCTCGATGGCATAAAATGACGCTTAATATTCAATCAATTCAATTTGGCCGCTCATGCCAGAGGTTGCGGGTTCGATCCCCAGCTCAACCTGATGCCTCTCATAAAACAACACTCAGTACTGATTCTACCCAGGAAGCGGACTCGAGAGCGGTTCATATAAGCTCTGAGCTTTCATCGCAATCGAGCTAAAATAAATTAGTATTAACTTAAAACAACAACAATAACAACTATGTGTCCAGCATGACCTTTCACTGCGACAGTGCTTCTAAAGAGCAGACACGCTCGTGATACGACTGAAAGATAGTTGAAAGCGATGCTAACATTAATTAATCAAGTACAACATATATTTAACGACACATGTTCTAATAGTAAATAACATTTACCGTAAACTGTTAATAGTGGATAGAGTTCCGAAATCACTGTCAGACACACATATAGAATAATCCCCATGCCGTTTAATAGATTCACAGATTGATCAAGAAAAGTTAAATCAGGTAGGACCCTATATTGACGTCTGCTTTAATTGTGTTTTATTGAATGTATGTCTAAAACCTAAGATAAAATGATAAGTTAAAAATAACAGTTGCAGTGTCATGACGTTAATTGACTGGTGCGGTCAATTTTCTGTAGAGTTGATTAAAAAAGAAAGGAGTGATAAACCATTCAACGACTGGCTGTTTGGTATTTGATGCATGTAATACTCCTATACATATGCAGGTAATCTTACAAGAGCGATCAGTTAGTTTTGAGTGAATGACTACCTGACTACTTCTACTACATGTACAACTGCTAAAAATGATAATAATAATAATAATAATAATAATAATAATAATAATAATAATAATATGAATAATAATAATAATAATAATAATAATAATAATAAAAATAATAATAATAATAATAATAATAATAATAATAATAATAATAATGCTAATGATAATAATAATAATAATAATAATAATAATAAAAATAATAATAATAATAATAATAATAATAATAATGCTAATGATAATAATAATAATAATAATGCTATTACTACTCCCATTACTACTACTACTACTCCTACTTTTACTGCTACTACCACTACTACTACTACTACTACTACTACTACTACTACTACTACTACTACTACTACTACTACGACTTCCACTATTACTACTATTGCTACTTTTACTACTACCACTACTACTTCTTCTACTACTACTACTAATTATGCTATTACTACTACTTCTACTACTACTACTACACTACCACTACCACTACCACTACCACTACCACTACCACTACTACTACTACTACTACTACTACTACTACTACGCATGCTACTACTACTACTACTATTACTACTACTACTACTATTACTACTTCTACTACTACTACTACTACTACTACAACTACTACTACTGATGCTATTTCTACTGCTACTACTACTTCTACCACTACTACTACTACTATTACTACTACCACTACCACTACCACTACCACTACTACTACCACTACTACTACTCCTACTACTACTACTACTACTACTACTACTACTACTACTACTACTACTACTACTACTACTACTACTACTACTACTACTACTGATGCTACTGCTACTGATGCTACCACTTCTACTATTACTACTACTACTACTACTACTACTACTACTACTACCATACTACTGATGCTACTACTACTGATGCTACCACTTCTACTTTTACTACTACTACTACCACTATTACTACTACTACTACTACTACTACTACTACTATTACTACTACTACTACTGATGCTACTACTAATGATACTACCACTTCTACTATTAATACTACTACTACTACTACTACTACTACTACTACTACTACTACTACTACTACTACTACTACTACTACTACTACTACCACTACTTCTACCACTACTACTTCTACTACTACTGCTGCTTCTACTTCAACTCTTACTTCTAAGCCAAATTTACATTAAGGTCCTTAAAAACAAACTTTAAACAAAAAACTTGCATTTAACAACGCACATATAACATTCGGCTATCCTTTACATTGACTTTTGAAAGATAACAGAAAAGTATTTCCTTAAGAATAAGTAATACATATAAAACTATTGGTGTGTTACGGTTTGGTCCGTTGAAAAATATCGCATACAATGACGTTTTACGGCGTATCAATACAGAATGATTAAATATATGAGGCCAGCTGAAACAATTATCCACTTACAAACAATTCCACCCCACTACACAGACAGATTTATGGATTAAAAGGGGACAGCAGTCCTGAGATTTCCTGAATATTACAAATCCCTGTAATTTGGGGAACTCCTCAGTGGCTTACAAAGACAACAAAACAAGATATTACCGCGTGAATGAAGATTTTGGGTAACTCCCATGGACTAACTTTCATAGAAAATGAAATGGAGTGAAATGTAGAGGACTGAATCGCATCTCATGAAACCGGAATCTTTATAAAATTATATTGATATTTAGTTTAAACTTATTTATTTTACTTCGATTGTGAAACAGGTTCTTAACACTTAGGCAAATCACGCTCGAAGTCTTCCTGGTAGAAACAGTACTAAGCATATGCGGAAAAGTGTCTTGCTCAAGGACACCACACATAGCCGTGGCGGAGGATCGAACCCATGACACTCCGATCATGGGTACGGTGCTCTACCACTGAACCATGCGCTCCACTATATATTGATATAGAATAATTATTCAGACAAATCCATAGTTAATAATCAAGCTTGGTTATCTCAATCGATAGCGCGTCCGGCTATCTGTCCAGGGTCGCGAGTTCGAATCCGCACCCGACCACAGTCTCCGTGATGATTGATATTCGACTTAACGTTTCATTGTCATTTGTATCTCACCGCTGATTCGAATGGGATCCCGGGGAAAAAAGTGGTTAGGTTAACTGCTTGTCTGTTAGTGTACACAAGAACCACGTGATTCGAGTCATGATATTATTCATGAATAATCCAAGAACAACACATGAGATGATAATATGATGATGTAATGGACATGTAATAATGATTATTATGTGTTATTTAAACTATTATTTAACCACAATAATGAACATGTGTAATTTGAATGACGATTTAACCAAAATAATTACCATGTTTTATAAGAAAAGTGAAAAAAAGAACACATCAACACTTTACACATTCTTTTGTATTTTATAATTGTGTATTTAAAAATTGGAAATATGCAAATAAGCATGAACGAAATACCGGGCATACATTGTTTTCATCGCTTAATCAAAGTAATGGATTCAGTCGTTCTATATATAGTTGTATATAGTTCTGTTAAGTTGTATATAGTTCTGTATAGTTGTATATAGTTCTGTATAGTTGTATATAGTTCTGTTAAGTTTATATAGTTCTGTATAGTTGAATATAGTTCTGTATAGTTGTATATAGTTCTGTATAGTTGTATATAGTTCTGTAAAATTGTATATAGTTCTGTATAGTTGTATATAGTTCTGTAAAGTTGTATATAGTTCTGTATAGTTGTATATAGTTCTGTATAGTTGTATATAGTTCTGTATAGTTGTATATAGTTCTGTAAAGTTGTATATAGTTCTGTATAGTTGTATATAGCTCTGTTAAGTTTTATATAGTTCTGTATAGTTGTATATAGTTCTGTAAAGTTGTAATTAGTTCTGTAAAGTTGTATATAGTTCGGTATAGTTGTATATAGTTATGTTAAGTTTTATATAGTTCTGTATAGTTGCATATAGTTCTGTATAGTTGCATATAGTTCTGTATAGTTGCATATAGTTCTGTAAAGTTGCATATAGTTCTGTAAAGTTGCATATAGTTCTGTAAAGTTGTATATAGTTCTGTTAAGTTTTATATAGTTCTGTATAGTTGCATATAGTTCTGTATAGTTGCATATAGTTCTGTATAGTTGCATATAGTTCTGTAAAGTTGCATATAGTTCTGTATAGTTGTATATAGTTCTGTATAGTTGCATATAGTTCTGTATTGTTGCATATAGTTCTGTAAAGTTGTATATAGTTCTGTAAAGTTGTATATAGTTCAGTATAGTTGTATATAGTTCTGTAAAGTTGTATATAGTTCTGTATAGTTGTATATAGTTCTGTATAGTTGTATATAGTTCTGTATAGTTGTATATAGTTCTGTAAAGTTGTATATAGTTCTGTATAGTTGTATATAGTTCTGTTAAGTTTTATATAGTTCTGTATAGTTGTATATAGTTCTGTAAAGTTGTAATTAGTTCTGTAAAGTTGTATATAGTTCGGTATAGTTGTATATAGTTCTGTTAAGATTTATATAGTTCTGTATAGTTGCATATAGTTCTGTATAGTTGCATATAGTTCTGTATAGTTGCATATAGTTCTGTAAAGTTGCATATAGTTCTGTAAAGTTGCATATAGTTCTGTAAAGTTGTATATAGTTCTGTTAAGTTTTATATAGTTCTGTATAGTTGCATATAGTTCTGTATAGTTGCATATAGTTCTGTATAGTTGCATATAGTTCTGTAAAGTTGCATATAGTTCTGTATAGTTGTATATAGTTCTGTATAGTTGTATATAGTTCTGTATAGTTGCATATAGTTCTGTAAAGTTGTATATAGTTCTGTAAAGTTGTATATAGTTCAGTATAGTTGTATATAATTCTGTAAAGTTGTATGTAGTTCTGTATAGTTGTATATAGTTCTGTTAAGTTTTATATAGTTCTGTAAAGTTGTATATAGTTCTGTATAGTTGTATATAGTTCTGTAAAGTTCTATATAGTT